>WOVY01009426.1:0-44928 GCA_013436015.1 Rhipicephalus annulatus | reverse complement strand
TAATATATATAATATAGTCTAGTAGATCCTCCGTGAGCGGTCACAACGTGTTTATTTCGACGTTTCGGCCTAGAGTCTGGCCTTCATCAGGATAAAGATACAGTTTGTCTGTGCTCAGCTTTATACAATCTCAATCAGAGGGCAAGGAAGAGGAAAAAAGGAAAAAAAAGAAAAAAAAGGAAAGAAAAAAAAGAAAAATAATTACAACACGGTGGACGCCCCTCGGTGCCCCCCTTCCACTTTCCCTCCACTTCCCCCCATCTCTCTCCCCCCTCTCTCCTTCACCTTTCTTATGTCAGGGGTCTGTGTATGTTTCCGTTCACTAGCGCATTCCTCCCGATCAGACGGCCCCTCCTGGCACTGGCGGTTCGGTGTGGGCAAAAAGAGCTTTTCAGGAAGTCCTAAGCTTTTAACTACTCGGGGTCCCGTAAACAATTCGTCGTAGAAGGACCGGGGCCGCGTATTGTGGCAGAGGCTGGTCAGCGGGCATTTTAGGAAGTTCTAAGCCTTTAACTACTCCGCGCCCTGTCAACATTTCGTCGTAAAAATAGGGTGCCCGTATTGCGGTAGGCTGTGCAAGCGCGTGCAATGCGAATTCCTGGCCCGCTTCTAAATTACGCGTGTCGTGGGGCCTCCCGGCTGTGCACATGGTTGCTGTTGGGCATGTCGTGCATGGCACAATTGATTGGGTAGTAAAATAAAACAGAAAACAGACGACAGCTGCACTTAGGAAGAGTAGTTACACTTGGAATTGTTTTAGGTTGTCCAGTGCCCTTCGCAGCTGCAGTGCCGTGAACTCAGTTTATTTTCATTGTTGCCGTTATTGTTTTCTAATGCTTTAATTGCTGCAAGTGTACAGGATTCTCATTTATATCCTCTATCGAGGGTGTTAAATCGGTGGATAAGGTATGACTCTCGTTGTTCACGTTCTCGATTTGATTTAAATCCCGTCTCTAAGAGCGTTACTGATAGTTTGTCATGCATGGTCGGGAAGATTGAGATGTTTTGATAGAGGTAGACTTGGGGCTGATTTCGCATGGGCTCTGTGATTATTGAAGCGAATCCTAAATGGTGTTTCTGTTTGTCCGATGTACTGCATACCACACACGTTGCATTCGAGTAGGTACACCACATTAGAGGAATCGCATGTTAGGTTTCCTCGTATGTTAATCGAAAACTTGGATTGCGTGCTGGTTGCTTTGTCTGTTTCTCGCATCGCCTTACATACAAGACATCGTGGCTTTAAGCAAGGGCGGCATGAATTATTGGGGGGTGATGTGTTAATTTGGGAGTGGACAAGGGTGTCTTTGAGGTTACGTGGTCGTCGGTAAACGACGCCTGGAGCGGATGGGAATGCGCGTTTCAGACGTTCACTTTGTTCCAGAATGTTGTAATGTCGTTTAAGGATTTTGTTTACATTGGGGAAGTTTGTGCTGTAAGTCAAGCAGAGGTTTGTTCGTTGTGGGTCTTCTCGTGTGGTCGCTTCATAAGTAAGTCTTCACGCTTAGTTTTCTCGCTTTTTGAACAGCGTCATTAATTACATGTGGGGGGTATTTTTGTTGCTCGAGCATAAGTTTTAGCCTCTGTGAGCTCGTGTCAAAGTCAGCGTCTCTAGAGCAGATTCGCTTAAACCGGTGAGCCTGGCTGTATGGAATACTGTTTTTACAGTGGCGTGGTGATCGCTTTGGTAATGAAGGTATTGTTGTCGATCCGTTGGTTTGCGATATAGGGTTGTAGAGAGCCTCTCTTCGTCTATCGTTATGGTAACATCAAGAAATTTACGGTAACTTGCGAGTATGTGTGTGTGAAGTGTATGTTCGGATGTACAGCATTGTAAGTGTCTATAAAGCTGAGAAGTTCGTCCTCGCTGTGGGTCCAAATAAGAAAGATGTCGTCTATGTATCTTCTGTATAACATTGGTTTCAAGGAACTTTGTGCAAGAAATTCAGATTCTAGCTTTCCCATAAATATGTTGGCATAATTAGGTGCCATTTTGGTGCCCATAGCGGTCCCGCTGATTTGTCGAAAATACTCTTGGTTAAACTCGAATGAATTTAATTCGAGGACCATCCTCGTCAATGTTGCAATGGCCGAGAAATCTGGGGTGTTAGATTGTCTATGGTTTGTGTACATGTTTTGTAATGCAGCTATGCCGTCATCGTGAGGAATATTTGTATATAATGAAGAGACATCAAGAGTAACCAAGTACGAGTTTTCGGCACCCAGATACCCGCAATGTCTCGAAGAAAATGTGTGGTGTCTTTTATGTACGAAGCGAGGGTGCATGGAATGTGGCTTATTAGTTTGTCCACGTACCCTGATATGGGTTCAGTTATTGTACCGATGCCTGATATGATTGGTCGACCTGGGTTACCGGGTTTATGAATTTTGGGAGGATATAGAAGCGACCTGGACGAGGGTATGCTGCTTGCATCAGTTTGTGGTCAGTGTTGGTTATCTTTTCTGCGTCCAACAGTTTCTTTAGTTCTGTTGATACGATACGTTTGTATTCGTCTGTCGGATCACCTGGGAGGCGTTCGTAAAATCTTGAGTCGTCTAGTTGGCGGTATGCTTCTTCTAGGTAGTTGGTTGTATTAAGGACTACAATTGCTCCTCCTTTGTCAGCTGGTTTGATTGTTATTTCTGTCCTATGATGCCAAATTTTCATACTTATTTTTTCAGATTTTGTCAAATTTTCTCGGTTTCCTTTCTGTCTGTGGTATTCGTGTACTATATCTTTCTGTACTGCGGTGAATATAAGGTCCAAGCACTTGTCTCGATTACTGTTCGGTGTCCAATCATTTGATTTACGACGGTGAATGTTTCGTGGTTAGAAGGCCTATCCAAGAACATACTCGCGCAACATTAAGCTTCGAGCGAAGTTGTCGAGGTCTCGGAGTAAGTGGAATTCATCGAAAAATTTTGTGGTCGGGCGAAGCTTAGTCCCTTAGATAGCAGTTTTACTTCGTCAGGTGACAAGCTCGTGATCCGATAAGTTTACAACCACAGTGTCACCACGGTGTGTTCCTAGATGGGTGCTCGTTTGTACCATTAGTGTTTTCCTGGTGGTGGTGTTGTAATGATAAGGCACGGTATCAGGGAACACGGGTTTTGGGCACATGGTCTCTTTCGAGTTTATGAATTTTTGTGGTCCTGATGTGGTGGTCCTGATGTGATGTGGAATTTTTTGTGGTCCTGATGATATATATATTATATATATATATATATATATATATTATATATATATATATATATATATATATATATATATATATATAATATATGAACGCGACTAGCCGCAACTGTTCGTCCTACCTACTCGCCAAATACTCACTTTTTTTTTCCTTATTGCCTTCTTGGCTACAGGTAGAGCTATATGACAATCACGATCACACGTGTTTCATACGTGATAACGCGTCAAACAAAGTTATTACCTCGTCAACACAGTCGGTAGTCTTTATACACATCTCGCACAATTTATAACAGCTTCCACGAAACACTCATTAACGGATAGAACTCTCACATCACCGTGTCTGTACGATAGCATACTACGCCAAACCGAATGAAGACCAAGTAAAAATGTAACATCCAACTTTTGCACAGAACTATCACAAGGCAAAAAACGAATTCCATATGAAGTATAAGAGGTAAATTTTTTTAAAGTCCTCTGTAAAATGTCCCAAAGAAAATGGCGTTCTTACAATCAATAAACATATGTTCAATGGTCTCAGGTTTGTTACACAGAAAACAGCTGCTTCCCAATGGTACAGAAATCCCTCTCTCTTGAAGCCACGTTTTTACTGGCAAGGTTTCCGTATGAAGTTAAAAAAAAGGTTTTCACATTGGGTGGTATACACATGTTTTTCACTCGCTTTAGTACGTCACGACCATATGATTTTTCATACGTTGAACGGTACAGGGGCACAGGAAAAACATTCTGTATTAGGTCCTTTCATGAGGCGCTTTCTTTTCACATTAGTTAAATAATCTATCGAAAACCTCGCCCTTAAGAAACGATATGAGAACACAATACTTCGGCGCAAGAACGGTGACAAGGTGTGTCGTTCTCGCCTGTCTGAAGATACAAAGAAGTCAGGCATGTGGTGTAACAGCGTTCTTTGAAATAAAGAACGTAAAAAAGAGTCTCTCTTGTCTCTAACGAGCAGGAAACGTGATATTACTTGGTTAAGAAACAGATGGCACAGAGACAGCCCTCCTTGCTCAACTCGCCGAAAATAAGCTCGTTCTAGATGTTCTTTCCCACGTAGAGCTCCAGATGAAGATGGCAAATATCCAGTAGACTTTGTGAATGCTATTACGCGTACAACTAAGTACTTGCAAAAGGTACATAATTTTAGCAGCCAGAAACACGTTTGCATACAGCTGACCGAGAGAAAAATTGATAAGCCACGACCGCCCCATCCTTCGGCAGCCGCGCGCAGGTTTCTTCAGCCTTTTCAAGCCAAATGCTTCACTGTCTTGATACCTGTCCAATGGTACCCCTAGGTAACGATCAGGTGTCTTGGGTCACTGAATATTTCGGAAAAGAACTGGGCGTAAGGTCCCAATTACCATGCCATAACCAATGCTTTCTCTTTGTTCATTAAACTTCCACTCGTGTCACAATACCTTTGAGTAATTTTTAATAACGAAGTGACACCCTCTCTATCAACTGCAAAAAAGGCAATGTCGCCGGCGTATGCCAAAACACGCACTTCACATGACTGCAACCTGAAACCATTAATCCCTGCATGGTGAATCACTTTCTGACACAATGGTTCCAAAAATAGAGCGAAGAGCAAAGGACTTAAAGGACACCCCTGGCGCACGGAGGAAAGTACTTGTATGCGCTGTGAGATTCTCGATTTACAATTAAATGTGTGGTTGAGCTTTCGTATGCCAATCTAATACCTTTACATATGATCGCACCAAGACCAACGTACTCAGCTAGCATGAAGAGTATATTGTGTGGAACCACGTTCGAAAGCCTTGGCTAGATCAATTTGTAACATAGCTACTTTTAGAAGCGCAGCATCACAATACTCCAAAATGCTCCTGGGCAACATGAATATTCGTTAATATGCTCCTACGCTTGATGCCGCAAGTCTGATGTGACCCGACCAACTTGTATATAACTCTTTGCAACCTCCTAGCCAGAACTTTTATAAACACCTTATAATCTACGTTTGTTAGCGTGATTGGCCTGTATCCTGTCACTTTGCGGTAAAACATGTTGCTCTTTCCCTTTAGTAATCAGCACGATGTGTGCCCTATTAAACAATGGAGGCAGGGTTCCGCGATCTAATGACTCTAAAAAACCTCATGCAATGCGGCGGCCATATCCTCCTTGAACGCCTTGTAAAAGGCGGCATTAATGCCACCTGGATCAGGTGATTTGCCCATGCCAAGATCACCGATAGCCTTCTCAATTTACCCTATACTATTAGACATTTCCAATAAATTTGTGTCCTCAGCTATAAGTGTCGGCATTTCTATCAAGAACTCATCTACGAAACCCGACTCCTTTGGTTCGCGATAAGCAAACAACTCCTGATAATAGTTTCAAAAACTTTCATAATATCTTTATGTTCTTTCAATATTTTACCATTCCATTCTATCTCTAGTATGTCGTGAGCTCGCGCATATGCCTTTTCATCTGACAAGGCTCGCTTTGTCGGGGCTTCACCCACGAGTATCTCTCAGCTCTTGCTCGTATAATTGCGCCTTTATATTTATCTTCTTCAAGACATTCAATTTTGTTTTTGACAACCTGCAGTTTATGTGTGAATAAGCCCGTGTTTTCTGCTTCAATTTTCACCGAATCATTTAGTTCTGCCCGTAGCTCATGTTCCTGTTTTCGAGCTTGATACTGCATGTAGCAATCACAGTCTATTGCGTTCATTTTTATCTTTTGCTTAAATAATTCCCATCTTTCCGTGGCACTCCTTTCTGCGTTTTTGAAAAAAATTCTCCATTTCCTTCTCTGTCTTGTCTACAAACCCTTCGTGCGTAATTATCTTAGTATTCAGTTTCCATGTTTCCCATACAACCTTCTTTTTGCACTTTCTACCCATCTGAAACGAAACTAAGCAATGATCACTGAAAGAAACAGCATAAACGTCATAGTTCTGACATAAAGGTACTATCTCAGAACAAACATATGCTCGATCTAGTCGTGCGAGACTCGAATTTTGAAAATGTGTGAAGTGTTGGCGACTGCCACCCATCGCAAACAGAGCTACGTCATGTAAAAAGTACTTATTAAGGCTGTCTCTAAGCAAACCAACGCTTTCAGCACCTAATTTAGCAGTATACGTGCAATCTTCTTGGGTCAAAACAAAATTGAAGTCACCCAACAGAATCACACATTTCTGACATTCAAAGTACGCTTGCATTTCCCGAAAAACAAACATCTGTCTCTCGAATTTGTAGGTGCGTATACACAGATAACTCTAAATTTAGTGTTCCCGTAACAAAAGTCACACAAAACAAAACGCCCATGTAGGCAACTTTTGACCTCTTCCACTACAATACCAAGAGAGTTGTTGACAAAAATAATACATCCGGCTGATGCTCCCACTGCATAGCTCACACACGCATTGTACCGCAATGAAAATTCTGCTACCAAGCTATCAGTCGCGTCCTCAGTACTAACTTTAGTCTCCTGTACCGCGAGCAAGTCAAGGTCTTTTTCTTGCATCAAGCGTTTCAACTGGTGCTGTTTGCGACGCGTTCCTAGACAACGTTCATTCAGCGTACCAATGCGTAAAGGCGCAGTCATGCTAGCCATGTTGGTGACAAAGATGAAAACTACAATGCTGCGCTCACCGTGTCTCGTATACCGTGCAGTGGGAAAACCAGGGTCTTACGCGTCTCGATCCTGTCCCCGAACCGGCGACGATGACGTCGACCGGGTTTCGAGGGCATATTTTTTACTCTTAGCGCTCGTCACGTGATGCTACAGACGCTCCGGGCGTTTCAGGTTGTGTTCCGTGCTCTCCACTCGGTAACGCTTGCCGCGTCCCGTGGTGACTTCCGGAGACTTTGTGCTGGCTTCTGGCGTAGCGATCTCGCCACTGGTACTCATGTCTTCCTCCATCGATTCTTGAATGTCCTGCTGACCGCCTGTTGCGGCCAACTCCTCGGATTCTTTCGTTGAGTCTTTGCCGTCTTGCGTTGTCGCGTCGGCTGTCTCTTCTCCAGTTGCCTGAACCGTGGCGTCGGGTCCCACGGCGTTGCTGCCAGGACCAACTTCTCAGCCTCTTCGGCGTCCATTAGATTATCTTGGGCGTCGTCTGTTGGCAGCACGGTCTTCGTAACTCTGGCATAACTCCTGACGCAATCTTGACTTTCATGTCCAAACGCTCGGCATACACCACAGCGGGGGGTCTGGCAGTCTCGTCGTATATGTCCATGCATGTGACACCTTAGGCAAAGCGGTGCCCGACCCGGGGCCACAAGAAGGACGGTGCCCCCTCCAATCTTAAAAAGGTGCGGCAAGTCTTCTAGCACCACACCTTCCTTCAGTTTCAGTCGCACCACCCTCGTCGTCGATATCGCGTGTTCAAAGCCCGCGAATGTCCAGTTGTCATTGGAAACCTCCAGAACTTCACCAAACTCCCCTAACGCTTGTCGAATGCCCTCATTCGAGACCGCAAAGTCAACCCAGTGGATTTTCACGGTTAGATCATGTTGGATAGGGTCGATGATAGCACAGAAGCCACCCTTAACTCGGAGTCCACCTGTTTTGAGCAATGCATCTTTGTCATCCTTGCTTTGCATCTTCACCAGCCAGATGTGATTCATCTGGAAGGCTCCAATGTCAGTGATCGCCTTGATGAGTCCCACTTCTTCCAACGCGGCCCGAAAGTCTTCCAACCGGTATGGTCTTTTTTCCGAATCCCCGTGCAGAAACACACACTCTTCCATACTGTCACCCGACGGCAATGTAGGCAACAAAAACCGGTAATCCGATGGTGCAGAAGGGAACCTAACACCGCGACCAGCAGCGGCCGCCGAAGCACCTCGCACGGAGCGAGCCATCACAGGTCCGTCTCCCACCGAAGCCGAAAGTGGAGTTTCGCCAAATACTCGCATGCTACGGCGAGTGGTTGATTAAGGTGCACTTGTCAGGTATGAACAAGAAAGCACTCATACAGAAGAACACTTATACTCGCAAATGTAATCTGGCTCGTCGCTGGCGTTGCTGAGGCAGCTGAAATTTTCTTCCCTCTGCCCAGAACCCGGATGACAAAATCAGTGTTGCCAGGTCACGCTATGGGAGCATCGACGAAGTCGGACACAATCGCTCGAAATACGGTCGGGGAAGTATTTATTCACAACAAAACTAAAGAAATAGTTCAAGCCTCCTTAACAAAAGGGATATTTAGCACTCAGAAAGGCAGCGTTGGTGCAGTCCACCAGCACACACTGTTTACTGTGTGTAAACAGTGTGTTGGGTGTGTAAACTTGTACTTGTATGTTGAATTCTTTCCTTTTTCCTTTTCTACGTGACTTGAGTGCCTAACATGTACTTGCTACTTGTACCGTGCCCACCTGCCTGGACCTGTGAAGGCCTGCAGTATGCATTAAAATAAAAATAAATAAAATAAATAAATAATAATTGTTATTTACTGCCGCTCAGCGTGGCGAGCTGGTATCACGACCAAGGTCGTGGTTGGCATATAAGACTGTGAAACAAAATTTTTTAATGAAGTAGCATACAATTGATAGCTTTTTTACAGCACTAGCTGGCTGTATAACCAACAAAACAAGCCTTCTACTTCTTACGACAGTGCTAAGCTTGCGTTGCGTGTCACACGAACACCTATCATTGCAGAGGAATTAACACGGTCGCAATCTGCGCATCGCAATTTCCTACTCTCAGGCCGTGATTTAGCTAACGTCTGCGCCAAACGTTTGCGTGATTCTGCGCCAAACGCAACCTTAGAGGTCTGATCACGATCAAAAGACACCGTTAGAAAGAATCAGCAAGAAAATTCAGGCGATCCTCGCAAAATTGCGAGAGTCAGCACCAGCTGATCCGATTGCAGCATATATTTTATTTCATCATGCCGGAGTTCTAGACAGTATGTAGCTGCAGTAGTCTTGAACTCGACATGGGTATAAAGCCACGGTTGTACGTGCGAGAATGACGCGTAAATACCAAGCGAGAATGACGGCCGTAAAGAGGCGAAGAAGCGCACAATTTTCGTTTTCATTAAGTTAGGTGGTAGTATAAGGTGCTAGGCATTGCCTCAAGGTTAGGTTCAAACTATAGAGTTCAACACAATATTATTATACCGGTTCAACCACACCGTTTGTTCGACGCTTCACCTAGAAATAAACACTTGCTACGCCCTTGATAAAGTGACACAGCATGGTCACATGTGTGTGTATACTTTTATTCTTGTATACACATCGCTCTCTTTGTGGCATACACCGGACCGCTTGAACAGAATACGGCAGCTCGTAAAATACAAGATCTAAGCGCATACACGTGCATGACTAAGTAAGAAATGCGCAAAGCCATAACAGTCCCCGTATACGCCCGTCTGCTATTAACTTAGTCCTAACAACATCACATGTATAGACTTCAGGAAAGTAGCAGATTATGCTGCCAGCAAGCGTATAAGCAAAACATCGCGAAAACAATGAGGGCTATCGAAGAGTGTGCACAACACGAGCGCTAATTTTCAGCATTTTTGACAGCTTAGTCACTATAGAAAGCTCTGCATTGGTGCGAGGCGATCAGTCAGAATATTACTTGTGTTTTAAGGCATAGCAATTGTACTTGCTTCTTTCATTGCAACGGTATTATTACACACTACATTACCACCTTTTCATATATTAAACTATATATTAAACTGTGGAGGCCCCACATCAGTATATTGTGGTTCATTAAGGGCTCTCAAGACAGTGAAACAAAGAAGAAATATTTTGCATATGGCAAAAACTCAACCATAAAATTGAATTACAACAAAAATATATCAAAAGTAATGTCTCAATTGGTATTATTCGAAAGAATTTTCGAGGCAGCCATACCAACTTACGTATATATTTACAGATTTTGCTGACTTCACTAAGCCCAGTGTTTGCTCTGTGTTGGTGCTACTGTTTTCTGCAAATGGTGCTGAAGTGTAAATCAGGATGCTGACGGCATAGCAGCAAAAGTCAACTGAGCCTAGCTGTTTCAACCCAGCCCATCACATTCGTATATGATGTCACAGATATATAATGCGGAAATTTTCCCCGAAATCGGCCTCATGTTGTTCTATCATCAAATTCTCTAAAAGATGAGCAGATTTCAAATAACATACTGATAGTGACAACGTTCATCGTGTCTGATCTTCTACATATGCCATGTGGCTTGAGGAATTCGAGACACACGTTTCAGCGTTTTTTCTAGCCTTGAATTCTGTCATGCTTGCCTCAAAAACATATTCATTGCGAGTTCATTAGATGAGCACAGATCACACCTGAGTTCTGTAATCAACAGCTGAGCAAGGCAGATTTGTCAGCATAAGCAGGTGTGCATTTGATGTCCAAAAGCTCACATTTCGTATCCCGGTAATCTCAGCATCTAGTACTCAGCTCTACCCAGGCAGATTTATAGGTGTTGAGAGCTTCCCCTCTCCGAATAGTAGAAGCTGATAAGCCCTACAAGCTTCCTCGTCTTATTTTTGTAAAATACGTACTGTACTAACATTTTGTACCATGGTGTCAGGCCATTATACATATTCCATCCACTTCGTCCTATTGATGCACAAAAATGCCATTATATTGAGCTCCCTTAGACCAAACACTCCCATACAGACTTTTGGGGATCAACAGATGCTTGCGCGACAGTATGCGCTATATTCTGAACATCAAATGAGAGTTACACTGTACATAATTGTTTGACATCTTGAATGCAATTTGTGCTAGATCAGCGATTCGTCAAAGGAGTACACATGGCGGCCAATCAGTTTCCTGACAAGTCCTGAAGACTTATGCCCACTATCTGACCAGCATCACAGCATTTTTTTGTGGAGACTGAAGCCAATAGATTCTCAAAAGTGTCACTGAATCATGTGGTTGGCCCGGTAAACATATCCAGCAATGTGACAATGTGACTGAATCTTGAAGTGCCGCAAAGCAATCTACTCAGGTGGTACGTGCTCGCATGTTATGCTATACTACACCTTATGGTATTTGCCTGGGGAAATCTTTTGGTTTCTCGTGTACTTGGGTGTATGTGGAAGACTCTCTCAATGTGATATACCTTTTTGTGCTTACAAGTGGGCATAAGTGGTTATTGCATATGTCAATACAATAATACATGGAAGAAATTATGTGATTTCTTTGTCATAGAATATATGAGTACATCTCTTAACGGTACATGTTACACTCCCTCTGTTAAAGTCGTGGCATCCATATTCCCATGAACTGCAGCAGATGTCAAACGTATCAGAAACATAACATAGGAGCTGTCAACATTGTCATTGATGCCCTGTCACATAGCTCAATAAATACGTTCACGTGTCCCAAAGAAATATACACCTTAAAAAGTGGCGACTGGTTGATGTGACAACAAATTCTGCCATCTGCAGGAAATATAAGCTTCCACGCTGCTAGACTTTCAGTGGTGTAGAGTTTGCCAGCAACAGGAGCCTTATTAGCTTCAACACATGCTGTGACCCAAGAACTGACCATTTATGCCCACTTGCAAGCACAATCAGGCATTTTACTAGACTGTCTTTCACGCCCAAACACACGGGAAATCCAAAGGCTTCCCCAGGCAGATAACGTAAGTTGTATGGCATCACGTGTGTTTACATACCACCTGTGTCGAATGCTTTGCAGCACAGCAAGATTCAATCACATTGTGATATTGCTGGATATGTTTGCAGGCCCAACCACTTGATTTAGCAACGTTCTGAGAATCTTACTGTGCCATTGATTATACTGCAGCCTTGCAAAAGAAAAAAAATTGTAAGCTTGTGTTGATTGCATGGTTCAGCGTTGGGTGGAATATATTCTTACTCCAGACATTTCTAGGTTACGCACTGTTGCTCCTGCTATTGTAGCTGCTGGCTGCGTCACTCATGTCACCCTTGGTCCCAAAAGATAGAAAAAGCCAATATGAACCGACAGCATTCCACCAAGCCCTACGTTCCAATAAGCAATGGAAATGATGAAACGTATATGCATGACATTGAAGGTAGACAATGGTTGCAACACTCTAAAACTTGCTTTAGGCGTGACTGGAGGTCTACCAAAAAGCCATGTTCTTTTACTCTGATCGACACGAAGCCCACCTTCCTGGCAGTGACTACACATCTCGTCTATGTTACATCACAAAGAAGCTTCTGACTATAGCTACGTGACAGCGCATTGGAAGGCACATATGGTAGCAGTGAACTAGACTCTTGTACACGCATGCATAATGAAATATGGGCTAACAATCCCTCATCCGTGTTATGCTGCCAACTTTAAAAACTTTTCTCTTAAGTAACTTTTACTGAAGTTTTATGAAAACAAAATAGATGATTCACCTTCTATGCAGAAGTCATCATCAGTGCACAAATGGCCTGAAACAGCAAAATATCCCTCTTACATAACATCAATAAACATTCCCCGCAATGCCATGATTAAAATTTTACGTTAACTGCTTGTAAAAAATCAATCTAGCTACTAAAGTCTTTACCAGCATTTTGTCCTCTGGCAAAGCGAAAATATTTTTTTGTGTTTTATGCATTTGTTATATCTGAAATAACAAGTGCGATAAAATAACAGTGCGAACAATGCCCCATTTTGTTTGTGACACCGGAGTTATGATGGCTACAAGAATTATTGAATAACAGCTGTAATGTTACCATATGATTCAGTAAATATATGTTTTGCATGGGTTTGCAAATGTGCTAGTTCTTGAGTGCCACAAATAAAAAGCGAGAATGTAATTTCATTTATTTTGTTTGCCTGGTACTTACGCTCAAGTTATAAGAAAAATATAGTGTAACTTCATGTTTGTTGCGAGCTTGACCCCTGCAACCAGACCTCACTTAAAGAAGGTTGAGGCACTATTCTAAATACCTGAGTTTTCAATCAGTTGGAACAAAAGACGGTGCAGTCTTGCATCTTGACCTTTGTTTCCTTTGTAGATCAACAAGCTTGTGGTCGTAAGTCATGCTTAATTGTCTTTCCTAATTCATTCACAATATAAAGCACTGAAGCTTGTGAAGCCTCATTTGAAAAATTAAACATTAAGACTGTGCATGTGCTCCAGAACAACAAAAAGCAATGTCCACGTAACCAATGTGAATAATGTTGTGAAACCTTTCGTACATCAAACGGTCCTCCAAACATTTTGAGAGGTTTGCTTGGTCGTAACTCTGGCATAGTTTAGTATTTCAACTATAGGAGCCAGAACCTTGAATAGGACTGACAGATTAAGTTGGTATGGATTCATGATACTATAACAGTTCAGCGAAGAAGATTAAAAAAAATGAGGCCCAGCAACACAAGCGCCGATTCACGGCTGAAGTTTATTCGAAATTGCAGAGCAAATATTTACTACATCCACATGGCAATACCAAAAAATAAAAAGCAAGTTGTACACAAGAGTGAAGGATTTGTTTACTCTGTAGTATAGGTGAAAGAAAGTTGACGTATGATTGTTTTTTATTTTGGCTGTACCTTCACAACTAGTTCCTTTTTTTTTTCAAACTTCATCACAGGAGAATTCAGGAAGCTTGTGCTCGCGTACGATACTCAATAGTTTTTTTTCTTTCCTCGTCGTGCCAGTCTAAAAACCAGAAGGCTGATTGGATCTAAAGATTACATATAGTAGTTCTTCCCCTACTTGTTTATGTGAAAATCTTCTAGCATAAACCCTTTTTGACTTCACTGTTGCCATAATTGTGTATCTTTCGCCTAAGTAGTTCTTTTTAAAGTTAACTTTAGCACACTACAATAATGCTACTATTTAGCCTCCCGGCAGCTTTACTGCAATGAACTAAATTTGTCGCTGACAGTAGGTCAATGCAGCAAATTTCTCTACACTTCACAGAATGAAACACATATTTAAGGCAAATCAAGTAAGAAGACAGCTAGTGATTGCATTTTTCATATCGAAAGAGCTGTTGGGAGCAAGGCAAAGCATCGCATTATAAGAAATGTCATATAAATTGAGGAACTTGTGAGCCCTATTTATATGCAAATAATAATATTAATAATAAACATGAGAGCCGAGTCTCACAGGGGCTATACAAGGAAGCACATTAATTGTCATTCTCTGATCAGCTTCCAAGCTTCACTTTAGCTTAAGCAAGCCTGGCTTTATCCACTCATTGCAGGCAGAAAGATAGCAGAAACACAGTTAAAATTTGCAATAATTCAAAGACGTCTCAAAGTTGACATCTCTCTCTTACTGATATTTATGGCTTTCGTGCCTTTCATTAGGCACAACGTCTACAATAACATGTCAACGTGAATATATAGAATGGCTCAGACGTGAAAGATGGTCAAAGATGATCATGCAGGGCATTGCTCATTTATTCGAAGAACACCATCTGCATGCAGCCCCACCGCTGCCTTCTGTCTCCTTTAATTTGATCACACTCCCAGCAACGATGAAGTTTGCGAGCTTTTTAGAGAGACATTTTGAGATACGGTTTCTGTAAACCTGGAAGCCAGAGCATTTTAACCACGTAAAAAAGAGTTGGGTGTGTGTATATGCCCCTGTTTCACATCATGACGATGGGCAGGAGGTCATCAGAACATTGTTATCTTGTCTTGGAGGTCGACATTTCGGTTGGGAACGCCAAGTTGGAGTCAGTGTTCGCAATTTTTCGCGGCATCCACTTTAGCATAAGTTCATGGTTGAAGGTTCACGTGTTCATTGTGTCGCATCGCTTTCATGTCTCGTCAACTTGCGGTAAGCACTTTTGATGGTATGTTCAAGAGTTGTACTGAATGCATTGGTAGGAATCCAGGTCCAAGTATCTTCCATAAGTGCATAAGAGCTAAATTTGAGTAAAGGCTTTCTTCTCCATCAGTGTGTATTCCTTTTAATGTTCTTGTGCAAGAAAGGCATTGATGGTAGGTTTTCATGACTTTTCAGTGCTGTACATGAACTGCTGACATGACTGAAAGGTTTTTCTTTTTGTTCTGGTGTTGCCTATGTCAGAGCCACACAGCCTCCTGTTGGTTTACAATATTTCACATCGTAGGATTGCTCTTTGCATGCTTCTTCATTACTTAGTACTATTATGAAAGCAGGTACTAGCAGGTGCTGGTAGTGGTGCTTTTATTTTGTGTTTCACATACTTCTCGCTAGATTCATTTGCACACAAAGCAAGAAGTCAAAGTAAGGTGATAACATTTGCTTCGAGTTTTCTTGTGTTTTTATTGTATTTTAGCCAGGGTTGGTGCTAGGATTAGTGTACACCGGTGGTGCACCCACTTAAAGCGAGGTCCTTCAGGAGGAGCAGAGAGGTTGGGAACTTAGCCATTGCGTTATGACTATGTTCCCTCTTGGGAACAAAATCATAACACATAGTATCGAAACAACACAGAGGTTAGGCAAAAGGTGCGAAGGGGGGGGGGGGGCTCTAGCCTCCCTGTGCCTACCCAAGTATCACCCGAAATTTATGCCTGTGTCATTAGACTGTTGACGAGCTCGCGTTACTGTCACTCACTCGTAGCTTAACATTTATTCATAGATATTGCTTTCATCTTTGAGGACCAGTCCTGACACCAGCTGTCAAATGATCCTCCTCATGTTCTGGATATTACAGCAATTTTCGACACAATATCCGGTTCGTAACGTTTGCGTTCATTGATTTCTTGAAAAACAGCCAGCTGGCCTTAGCCACACCACTAAACAAAAAATTAATAAAGGGCAGCGAGTGTGCAAGAAAACTTTCTACTTTACAGGAACCGACTTCCAGATCTGTGCAGAGCACTTTCTTCTTTGCACAGACTTAAAAAAAGCAGTAGGGAGGGGGGCGGAGAGGGGTCTGTGGTTCTGTATTTGATAAAACAACACGACGGCGTAAGCGTGCGTGTTTCTTGTTGATAAACGATTTAGCCTGTTTGTTATTTGTTCTATGCATCAGCACATATGAACTCACGGAAACGTTTTTTTTTTTTGGCGCGTCGTACTGCGGGTTCAATTAGGTCAACGTACTGGGTAAGCTAGCTGATGTTTTGGCTACAGTAGGGCAATGTATACACACACATACACACACACACACACACACACACACACACACACACATATATATATATATATATATATATATATATATATATATATATATATATATATATATATATATATATATATATATATATATGTGTGTGTGTGTCAACAGAAAAACGTTCCACAACAAAATTGTAACTCGCGACGACCCACGGAGACAAGGTGCCGGATGCCCACGCACTCCACCACACTTAACCAACCGTTCGCTGCAACGTTGTAGGTAATTCGTGTGGTCGTTGCGACACATGATGCGAGCGTCGGTGCGTGTGTCAGATAACGGCAAGTGCGTGTGTTGTTCGATTCAATCACCTTAACGCAACTGATAACTCCAGTTCCCACACGTCAAGTACTTGTGTGCCGTTAACTGGTATAGCGCTGTGAATGCAGAAAAACCAAATCGGTTGCGGCGATAGCATAGCAGGACACACAATACGAAACGCTTTGCGTCCGATATCCACGAAGCCCAAAGCGCTTGGCTTTGCCTCGCCGGGGGGATGCGACGAAAGGAACGCCGGCACACGTGTGTGCGCTGGGTCACGTCGAAGTGGGTCATGTACAGCAGTGGCATCCGCGGTTGCTTCATCATACAGATCTGCACGATCTTCATCTGGGAAAGCATCGCATCGGCCGTCCGACTGGCGACAAACTCTATAAATGTTTATCAGCAAAATAGTTTACCTTGCGCTACTTCAATCAACAATCATGCACATCAACTAGTTGTGCATAATTTAACGACAAAATATTTTACTGATGAGCCCGTCATAATATTCTCTCGAACTTGAAAAATCGACACGTGAGTGGGACCAGAACAGCGCGAAAAGCAGCAGACGCCGAAATTAGCTCATACCGGTTCAGTGTTATGCCAACGAAGTTGACTCTTGAGCCGACGCCGGCAATAACGTTCAAACAACGGGTCAATAATGCCAGCCTCATTGCATGGCTTCACCCGTATTGGCTGTTGGTTGTACAACTCGGTCCAATGTGGCCGTCTTAATACGCTGGCACGTCCAATATTGGCGGAAAGTTTTGTATGCTGGTCAAACACCACCGTTTTAATCGGGTTACACAGCCATTATTGGCGAAATGTTGTCAACGCCGGTCCAACATCGCCGTTCTATTCAGCTGGCACAGCCATTGTCGGCGGTTCATTGTCAACTTGGGGCATTCTTGGGCAATGAACTGCTAATCTATCCCCAACGCTGGGCCAACACTTGGCCACGAATGGCTTGCACGGGTGGCTCTAAAACAGCCATGTTGCAGTACCGACACAGTGGAATGCGAACTCTGATGATACGTCAGTGCGAAGAGTATATTACGTTTTGGTTCCATTGTTATTCATGCACAGAGGCACAACAACAATCTAGAGACGTCATTGTCTCGTCGAAACAGGTGAATATCTACGTCATTAGACTGCCTCGAATCACCTAAGTCGCCAAGTTGGAATTATGTCTCACATCATTTATTCATGTCTCACATTCATGGTGCAGGGTACCAATATACAATAAAACGTCGATACGTTTCTGAAAAAAATGCGCACAGTAAATGCAGGATCTGAGGATACTTAGGATTCAAATCGGTTTAATTTATTTTCAGGATTGCGAGCGTAGCAGCCGGGAAATCATTGCTCTGTCGCGGTGGCCTAGTGGCTAAGGTACTCGGCTGCTGACCTGCAGGTCATGAGGTCGAATCTGGGCTGCGGTGGCTGCTTTTTTGGTGGCGGTGAAAATGCTTTAGGCCCGTGTGCTCAGATTTGCGTGCACGTTAAAGAACCGCAGGTGGGCGAAATTTTCATATCCCTTCACTACGGCGTCTCTCATAACCATATCCTGGTTTTGGGATGTTACACCACACATATCAGTCAGCTGGGAAATCGTATTAAGCGGGAATGTATCAGTGAGGTTATACTGTATAGGTCCACACAACTCTACGAGCTTACATATTCGATGGAAAATTATGGTCGACAACTGTCTCGAGATTCAACTATTGAATTAAAAGGCAGTGTGCGTCCAGAACGAGTTTGATTGGCAGCTGACGCTTTAGGCAAATAGACGGACGTCAGTGCAACCCTGAGAATAATAAGTATGGCTTTACTGCGACTCTGCAAACACAAACCTAATCTACAGAAAGCTCCTAGTGGATATGCACCACAGAAATGAGCAAACACTGCCACTCACTACTGATGGATAAAAAAATTAGACAGAAAAAAGGTGAATGAAAACATTAATTAGCAAATAAATAAATGCATACATAAATACATAACCTGCATGTTGCACTTCTAGGCCACATAAGCTGAAGTGTAGCTGCTTTAAAAATGCATATACTAAAATTTCAAAAAATCCTATTATGTGTATAAATTTAAAAAGTAAGCAAACAAAATCCCTGTGCCACACAGCTTTGCTGAACACCCACCTTCACAGAGTGGAATAGCTCCAGCTTTCTCCAGAAATCTTTGAACACTATCCCGCAAAAACATGCACATATAGCTGGGTTTATTAATTATAGCCCGCTTGGAAGCTTATGCTGATTTCATTTACCCAAAAAGCCTCAACAACTGCCAATGACAGGTGACTAGCGTACAGGATTGCCGACAAGTTCCTTCGTCTACTTTGTACCAATTGCAAAATATCTACTGCTGAGAAGAATGATGAATTATCATCGTATTCGTGTAATTCATTGATAAAATATTTTTAGCTGATTGAGAGACGGCATCCTTTTTCGGAGACAAAGCGTACGTTTTTTAGTTTCTGTGCAGTATTAGGAAGAAACAGACATCAAGCACTGAGCTAACGATAATAAGCATATTTCTTGTCTAAAGTTTTCTTGATCCTACATGCGCTTGAAATATTTTGCTACACGCAATATTTTTGATGATGACAGAGGTATGTTGAACAAGACAGACATGGGCGTTTCGGCAGGATATTGAAAATACTGTTTACTCTTCTTCCAATGCTGGATGCAAGCAGATAACCATCGCATATTGGATATGTTGTCATGGTGCTGAAGTAATGTAGCATGACTGCCTGCAATCTGGACAAAATTATTCATATTGAATTAGCAGCTATTGTCAACCATTTGACAATTTATTGCAACTCTTACACTTGCTATAAACTTGGTGTACAATAACTTATTTCACGCATTCGTAGACAATCGATCATGATGCGTACCCTAAATAAAGGGGGGAGGGGGCTGCATGCACAAAAATGTCTTCTATGTAGCTCCTCTTGAGGGCACATGCACGCAACTACACGAATCGGAAACTGAGCTGTACACTTCTAAATATTTCATGGTTTACATCTCATGAACACACTTCACAACACTGGACAGAATCGTCCAAATGTGACACGGTCCACGGAACTTCATCACAGCGCTACACACAACAGCACTCGTATGGCATTGCGCACTACGAATGACAACAACGACGGGCAATAAAACTTGTCCTGCCTTATCGTGGCAGAAGCTAACGCTCGCAAGCGTTCAAAATTTATGCTAACTATATGGTGCGACGAACGGCACACACAAAACACACCCGACGCGCACTGAACGCATATCCTGTTCTGGAAAGATGGATGATTACATCACGGAAATATCTGAACTTTCTTGCGATTACACTTGAAAGATGGATGGTACAACCCAGGAAACACACGAAACGACGACGCTCACATCTGCAAACACACTTTCTACAGCTGCGCTCGTTTCTTCGTTTCCGTTGTCGATCGCACGCCCTGACGGGCCAGCGAACACCAGCTGGCTACTGATGTCTCACTGGGAGTCTCACAGCGCTTACGATAGTCACAACGATAAAATCCGCTGTACTTTTTTTTCCATGTCGCTGCAGCGCCCACTTCAGCCAGTGCCATGTTTGCCAAGCGAGCCGATGGGGCGGCCGTCAAGGCCGTTTTTTGCAGTAGCCGGCTGGCGGCTTTAAAGAGTTGAGAGCCGCTCTGCAAGACGTCACATAGACGGCCGCTCTAGCCCTTTGTGTGGTGCGGGTGTGCGGAGCGGGTGTGCGGCTAGCGCGTGTAAGGGCCGTTACCATGAGGGGCCCCGACGACCCCGACCAAGCGCCGAGGACCCACACTAGAAACAACCGTTCACGGCAGCCTCCAAGCGCAGCAGAGACTCGCTTAACTCTCGCCTGCCACCAAGGCTTGCCTTCCGCCAGGGCTCGCCGCCGGCGCTACATCATGATGATAATAATAGTAGTGATAAACGCGAACACAATGCCACCTACCACCCAGTGTTCGTAACGCCCAAGCTGCCACACTCCGAAATGCGGCTTTGGGCGAGACACGTGCACCACGCAGCACAAACAACTTTACAGGGGGTGTCAGCACCTTCCAAAAATATATATAGCACCTTACGTACAGTGAAGCACAGAATAAGCGCTAAGTAGAAATAAGAAACTGAGAGAACTTCCAAAGGGATAACTAGAGAATGCAATTTCGGAGCACTAATTATGTGGTTGCGAAACGTATGGTTTAGCCACAAATTAAGTATTGAAGCTGAAATTATAAATACAACGCATAAGAGGTGACGATAAAAAATTAAAAGATATTCATTTCAGCTAGCCTAACTTCTTCGTACATGAATTCTTGATTTGATATGTTGGGTTTAACGTCCCAAAACCACTCTATGGTTATGAGAGACGCCGTAGTGGAGGGCTACGGAAATTTAGACCACCTGGGGTTCTTTAACGTGCACCCAAATCTGAGCACACGGGCCTACAACATTTCCGCCTCCATCGGAAATGCAGCCGCCGCAGCCGGGGTACATGAATTCTTCATTATTGTACTATTCAGTGAGGACACGAATTCATCCGAGCGAAAGAAAGACAGAAGACCCCAGTCTGAAAGAAAAAAAAACAATGCCTGGCTGCTTCGAAACGTGCTCGCGTACTCCACAACAGCTGGCTCTTGAACGCCGTAAGTAAAAACGTATGTAAGTAAAGTGGTTGTAGTGGTTAGAAGGAGAAAGCGGCTAATTTCAGCAGCCTGGTAGGGAGCATGGCGCAGGGCCTGAAGAATGCGCTGGAAGCGAGGGCACTTTACTTTGGCTCCCACAATGACGGGCGACTGGAGAGAACAGGTTGAGTGACTAACTAATGCCACCTAGACAATTTCAGGCCTGCTCACTGTGTTTGCAAAGGGCTCTGACGTCACTTCGTTTGACTGGTGTGTTTCGCTGCACAGATGTGCTTCGCTTGCTTTCGTCGATCGACAGACAAATTGACAAGCTCGATGAACGTTTTGGTGGCGTGCTGGTGTGCTTGTTGGCGACTCGAGAAGACCGTCTTTTTCTTTGTCTGTGAACTGCAGAGTAGATAAGTCATACATTTTTGTGCACGGGATATTCGCAATCTGTACAGCTGTATATCCGAATGGTTGAGCGATGCTGCTTTTCTAATTGTCGTGGCAAAGGGACCGAAGTTCTGAGTGTTTTCGTTTTCCAAGGACAACTGAAGAACGAAATAGGAGCGTGTCGTTCGTCAAGCTCACGTCGGCATTGCTTTCCTTTGTGACCCGAAGGTACATACATACATACGTACGTCCATAGTACATATTTCTAAGTCGTTCCACTGGCACTATTTCCACCACGTTTCGTTCTTTGTCCAAAATAAAGATGTCCTGTGTGCTTCTTACTTGTTGTCGTAAGCCCCGGCATTAAAATACTAAACGCGCGTGGCAGCAAGTTCAGAACAGGAGCTTTTCTTTAAGGATCCGTAAACCTTTTTCTATTGGCAATTAGTGACACGTACTTGCATTACTTCTGTTTACTTGGTTGATTAAATTGGAATGAATGCTCTTGCATTACTTAGTACATCGGTTTTGGGCATAGTATTTTCATGCCGGTGTTCCTGCCACTCTATTGCTGTCAGTCTTGACCTAACATGTTTCCTTAAAAGCTAGAGGCATGTAGACACGGTAAAGCGCTTTCTCAATTTGTTTTCACGATTGTGATTTCCCCTTCTCGTTAGAATATTTAAGAATCTCTACCAAATATATACAAATCCAAGAACTGGCAGTGAAGTAGATGCACCTACTGGGGATACACGGTTTAATATAGACCCCATACTGGGGGTCTATATTAAATATTTTGCTGGCCTTAAGGTATATCACCGACTACGAACCTCTGCGAGAGCGGCCAGAACAAAAGAGGTCACAAGATCGTTGTATCGGTCAGAAGAAATTTTTTTGAAATGAAAGAGTTTGTTTTCTCTTCGAATGATCGTCGCCCTGTTATTGGGCTGAGTATGGACTTGTGGCAGCAGCACACACACTCCTCAATAACTACGTGTCTATGAAGACAGATGTTCCAAATAGTACAAATAAAACGGCAGAAACTTTTAAAGTACGTAGAAACAGCTCCTCTGCGTGCTTTAAATAGCAAGTGTGCGTGCATGTGTGTGTAATAAATAAAAGAGGAATACAGTTTACCTTATTTATTTCGCCACTTTGTTGGTCTATCAAAGTTTGCTCTTATAGTTCGACCGCTCATTCGATAGCGTACAATCTTTCACTTGTTCATGGAAGAAATAGCTGACATGTAAATCTCCAAACGTTTTCAATCACAATACATTACTTGAATAAACCACCACCCTTTTTTACCCAAAAGGCAGAATAAAGCTGTTAAGCATGCAAACTTGTCACGAACACTATTATTTATCGGGAGACGATGTTGGCAATAGACTTGCAGCCTCTCGTACGCGCGCTCGCTCGGGAAAAACGAGTGACAGTGAGCAGGCCTAATAATCTTCATGGCTGCATTCGGCTAACCACTTTGCTCACGAAACTCACCAGCATCATGGTAAAAGGATAAAAGTGGGAACGAGGGGAGGGCTCAACTTCATGCGGCACGTGGTGGACGGTTCAAGAACTAGCCCCTCGTGAGCAGGAATCCTGGCCTCAGCAGACGAAATAAATGGGCTTGCCATCTTAGGTACGCCATTTCGGATGAATTACGTTGACGAGCATAGATGGAAGCAAGGCGAGTGGCAGAAGGGGGTCAATAAAAAGGCTCAGCAGAGTATAAGGGAGGAACAGGATGTGGGCGAACATTTGATATTTCTTGACGAATGACGGCTTGTATCAGCGAAGTCCGGTCGTAGTCTGAAATGGCGTGGCTACCTGTTGTGTGGCCTCGACCTCTCAGCGAATGACACGCGTGGGGTTGTCATATCGAGAGGCCTGGTGTAAGACGTCGTCATATGAAGTCGCTGCTGTGTTCAAAAGGCGCACCATGCTGGGAGCTTCGCGGCTGGCCGGGCTTTAGCGTATTCGAGACGTCAGCATTCTTTAAGGATCGCCTCGGTGCTCGTGACCATAAAATTCAGCTGGCTAAAAGCGTCATCGGCAATGCCTTTTAGGACATGGCTAGCTTTCTCGTCTTCCGACATGCACTGGTCAGTCTTGCTACAAAGGGCCAAGACGTCAAGAATGTAGGAGACGTAGGATCCGGTAGAAGACTGGCCCATGTGCCGAGAGTCTTCTTTGCAGCGAAATGACGACCAAATGAATTACTGAACAGGTTGCGGATCTTGTCTTTATGGGGACGTCTGCTCTGTATTATGCATAAGTGGCTTTGAAACCACGTTCGCGTAGTGCAATCGAAATGGAAAAGCATGGTGGCGAGCACGGGCATGCGATCCAAGCGGTGAGTAGCACTGACGCGCTCGTACCGGTTCAGTCATGCGTCAATATCGAAGGCACCGTTACCGGGGAAAGTGCCGGAATCCCGGAAAAACGGGAGTATGACGAAGGTCATGGCTTGGGCAGAAGAGGTTGGCGAAGAAGTATACCAGCAGTTGAAGCCGTCGATGGGTTGCCGGCGTTGCGACCGCTGCGCGTTTCGATTCAGTTGTGGGAGTAGTCCACCTCCACCAATATTGTTACGAGTAACTTCTTCATTAATATGCATACGATGCACGAAGCTCTGCGAACAAGATGGCACCAGTAAGTCAACAACCAAAACTGCATTTGTCATTCTTTATTTCTTTGCAGTGGCATTGTAGCGGCTGTTACGCATCCATACAATAAAAAGATCATCCACGTGGTTATTGTCGTAAAAATTAGAACACACGGATTTCAATTTACGAACAGGACAAGAAATGAATGCAATCTCTTCCTTATGTTGTGACTTCCCTTCGACCACAACTCACTTGTACCCAAGATTGTAGACCCAAGTACTAAGAACGTCTAAAATCACCGTACCTCTTGTGCCATCACTGACTGTTTTACAATGGAGACCAACCAAATGTGCAAAGCTTCTCTACTCGCTTAAAAGTCAAGATTCGTCAATTAGGATGAACGCCACTCTACATCCCTTACCTTAAAATCACCCATGCATGTCATATTTGGCGCATGTCGTGCGATTTCATAGATAAATGTAATAAAGCAAACCAAAGAGCCTAAGATCTGGTTCGATGAGGGGTGGAAGACGCCAAAAAGAAAAGTAAGGGGCTAAAAGTACATTTTGCACGAAACTGACTCAGCCTAAAATGAAACGTCAAGTACACAAAACTTCAAGTTAGAGTGAAAGTACAAATTACCGTGCTTCTCTGCCTTCAGCTATATAAATTCTTGTAACATTAAACTTTGGCAGTGACACTTAGGTTTCACTTCATGAAACCATGTTTCTTTAACTTCAATCATATGGGAAAAGACGGACCTAATAACAAGAAGTCAGGAAATTTATTAACTTTTAGCCTAGATCAGGGACCTAATAACAAGAAGTCAGGAAAGATATTAACTTCTAGCATAGATATTTATTAGGGAAGTCCAGGGAATATAATTGAAGGATACAAGCAGGAGCTGAAGTAGATAACAATATTTGTAGGACGCACAGTCGTGTTCGAATGCAGATCTAGCAGTAGCGCACACCTTCAATAAACGCGGGTCATACATTATATGCACCGAGGAGCCACTACTTCGGTAAGATTTGGTTGCCTCATACAGCTTTATTCTGATGGTTTGTACGTTGCTTGAGGAGTGCTCTGGTATGCGTACACCAAATTCTTTTAGCTTGAACGCATTTTTTAGCATTGGAGCGTCTTCGCAGAATACAAGAAATTTCAATATAATTGGATGTATACGACCCGCAAAACGTTTGCCGATCATACGACATTTTTCTGTTTGTGGGCAATTCACGCGAAGTGCTTCCGTGAAAAATTTTGATATAGTGTTCACTAATGTCATATTATCATTTGGAGTTACCAGAATTTCATATAGGATCGAAATCTTGCAGCGCCGTGCATTTTTCATGTCGTGATTTTGAGCCGCGAGGTAGATTACATTGTCGTTAATGAACTCAATGGTCGTCTTGACGCCGTCCAGCATTGTTTAGGTACGCCAGACATATACTTTGATGACTCAAAAGCAGACAGACGTGTCTCGAAAGCTTCAAAGCACAGGCTGACGGGAGAACAAAGTTCAGCAATATCCTGGGTTATCTTATTTTGCTCAGCAAGCATTCTAGAAAACATGGCCAAAACTGCAAGTTTGCTGTCTGCGGTTGCTGAGCCACTGTTATTTGTGCCCACAACCACCCCTAATAATGATGCAGACAAACCAGTAGCCGTCCTAGAATTTCTCGTTAAATCACCCCTGCATCCTCCACGGCAGGGTTTCAGCTCAAGAACAAGCAACTTGCACAGTACGCAAGCTGAGCAGAAACAGATATATATGAAGAAATGACAGCCTGTGAGCGAGTAAACAGCTGCAGGCAACGGTTGTCTGAGCTAGGAAAATAGGCGTTGTCTAAAGAACACACCTGCACTATAAAAAAGCATTGCATGAGCATTGTGTAACCACTGCTGCTGCCTCTTTCACTAAAAGAGCGCTGTAGTTTGAGTGTCTCTCATAGTCACTATCGATGATGTTACCCAAATGCACTTGGAACTGCTAGTTAGAACGACAGAGTTAACGCGGACAGCGAAGGCGCATCATGCGGCTGGTAAGAGCCACCTCTCGACAGAAAAGAAGGCAAGGTTGGCTGGATACTGTTACGGTGATCGTCAAAGACGTCTGACGGTTCCGATGCACACAGGGGCACCACGCTGTCCAAGCGTAGCATTGAACATTTAATGAAGCTCACAAAAAGCTGCACGTTAAAGAGGCAGTGCATGAACATCTTGTCGCCACTGCTGCTGGCTCACCAACTCAGTATGAATGGCATAGATCGAGGAATGTAAAGCACTCAACGGAAAGCAAACGGTAACGGTACACGGCACGCCTTGAGGTATCATGACGAAACTGGAAGCGTAAGAACTGTGGTGACTCTTCATGAACGTAAGGTTTTCCATAACCTGAAAAACGTTGCAAGCTGGTATATACGACGTATTGACAAGTCCACGGCCGTTAAATGGCTGAGGTGTGTTCGTGAACCATTAGGAATAAGGCTAGTCGGCAAGCATGTGGGACAAAACTGGCCGCTACGTACCGGAGATGTGCCAAAGACGTGGTGTAATAAAGGCTACTTTCTTGTCACAAATCGTAATTTGGGCAAACGGGCTGTTGTATAAATGATCAGAGAGCATGATCTCAACGACATACGTCTTGGCGCATTCGCCAGTGCATTCAACAACCTAAGTGTCAACCAGGTTTGGTAGAGATGAAGATTTTAAACAGAAGCAAGTATCGGAATTCACGCCAGTAGATGAAGGCGTATCAAACAAACATAACTGAGGAAGACGTCTATCACACTGGGCATATAAGAAAAGACACTGCTTGATCGCGGGACAGCTGAGGTTGTGATGAGACTGTGCAAATATGTTGTCAATTTCATGTGTAATAACCTCAACACTTCTGGAAGGGTAGCTCGTCCTGTCATCATGCACTTGCGCTTTTTTGGGTGTAATATATTCCGCAGCAAATTAGGTCTTTCGGTATGTACCAACTAGGCCAGCAAGGAGGCTTGTTCAAGGAAAAAAAATTATGAGGCACAAAATCCGTGTGTGCGCTGCCAGAAGAATTTCCTTCGTATTTTTGTTCTTGCAGGCCCTCGAAGGAATTTCCCGAGATTCATTTTACGTGGCCACAAAGGTAGGTCGCTACGAGCCGGACTGCGAGCGAATGTTCGACTTCAGCGGCAGCCGCACTCTAAAGAGCGTCCAGGAGGGACTGCGAAAAATGAAACTGAACTACTTTGACGTCGTCCAGGCAAGTGCACAACCGCCAGTGTCAGGTTCCTAATATTAAATGATGTTGCCTTTGCAGAGTTTGTATAGACATGACAGAGTTGCGCACAATGCGGGAAAGCAAGAAAGCAAATGCGATGCCTTACCACCACAATTGCAACATATGTTTGGCGAAATTTGCGAAAAACTTGCTAGTTAGTGAATAAAGCTTTAACGCATGGACATTTGACGATATAAGAATAGAGGACAGCCCTCAGTACAAGAGGGCAATGTTTACCAATGAACTAGCAAGAAGTGGTTAGCACAGGGTACGGGTATACGTTCATTGTACAAAAAATGACGCCAGTTGACAAGAAATAAGTACAAAAGATGACTCATCCAAGCATATGCTATGGTCTCCGAGACAGCACGCCAGCAAGATTCTGTCTGGCCTACAAATCAACATGCTCCACAGCAAATCATTGCAGTTTGCCTCGCACCCTCACCGAGTGCGAGAGGACGCGTTAACCGAAGCATACGGTGGCTGTTGAGATCGAGGCAGGAAGTAAAGCATACGGCACACCAATGTGCATATTGGTAATTTTTTTCGCACCCAAGAAAAGAATCAGCTCAAGGATGGCTTGAATGAACTGAAACCAAAAATATTTTGTGTTATTGCCTATTTTGGCACAGTTTACGAAGCAAAGCAGGAGAACTTCTCAATCTATTCAAGATAGATAATTATATTATCGTCATTATCATACATAATATTCAAACGGCAATACAAGCTAAGACAAATGCAAACAAAAACAAAAACTTGAAGCAAAAATGATCACTCTCAACTGAACTTTTATTCACTCGCTGATCATAAATATATACTTATGCGTGGCTTCACACTTATTACAAACCCGTACATGAACATATGACAACCTGAGGTAGCAACCCATCAAAATATAGAAAAGTAGCATCTCTACCCAATACACTACAAGCTTTTTCTATTTGGCAAGGCTAAAGACGCGAAAATGATGCACAATTCTTTTAGGAGCGAAGCTTCTAAAGTCGTGGTCTGTAGCGCCTAGCTCGTACGCGACCGCCTAGTTCGATGACTCACTCAGCAGGTGCGGACATATGATTGGAGTGGCAGACGTACAGACTGACAGACGGACAGACTCACAGACAAACAGACATACGGAAGAATGGACAGATCAATTACGATTAACCGATAAAACCCTTCGAAGCTTTACCACACTCATCAGTCACTCCGTGGATGTGCTGTGTTTAACCTGATTTTGTGTTTCTGTATAGTGCTTTTGTCTTCTGTTGCAATGCGGTCAGTTACCCTCACTGACCAGTGGGTAACCCGGTCAGTGGATGTCTAATGATCCCTGGTTTGTTCCCGTGTTTGAGCATCAACTTTCGAATGCTAAGTTTACCTGGTACTTTTAAACTGAGCCAAAAGCCATTGTTGTCATGATCTAACGGGCTTTTAACTTCTCTGCTTTCATGGCCAGGCAGCGTTTATTTATACTTTCTTTTGAACACTACCTCGGAGCAAGAATAGTTGAAGAAATGAAACTGCTCCCGCTGGGGCGTTCTGACACCATCATGAAATCGTGCACTGACACTCTCTTCGACGCGCGCGTTTCTTCTTTGATTGACGCTACCGCGGGCGTGTCGCAGAATTCAATGAAGGCGGG
Organism: Rhipicephalus annulatus; assembly: GCA_013436015.1. NCBI lineage: Eukaryota > Metazoa > Arthropoda > Arachnida > Ixodida > Ixodidae > Rhipicephalus > Rhipicephalus annulatus. Next base: position 15,875 of record WOVY01009426.1, on the reverse strand, counting down.
TTATTTACGGCAGCTTGCGCACCACTGCAGTAGCGCTGATTTTTTTTAATGTTGGAAATAAAATGGGGAACACTGAGGCAACCGTTTAATAAAGGATTAGGGTCTTTCAAAGGTTGTAGAAGTGGGACATCAATATTAAATAAAAGCTTTTATGAGGCTTTCTACGATGCGAATGCTCCATGCCACATGATAGCATGATGTACGTTTGCATCTGATGTAGTTCTGTTTGTGACATGTCCGTCTGTGTTCGGATTTTTTTCGTGCTTGTGCTAGTATACAACAAAGACACTGACAGCATCACATAATGCAATGACGCCGTGGTTGGTGGATCGTTTAGCCATGTGTTTATCTACGCAGCTTGAAAGTAGCTCTGCGCAGTGGTATCCAAACTAAAGAGGGGCTTTAAGCAATGTCGGAATGATTTGGTGTAACCAACAGTGACTCATCTATCACAATAACAGCAACATAAGAAAATGTTGAATTAGAGCTGTGCTTTGATGTTGTCAGCGAAACTAGCGATCGGGCTACCTGCGAGAGGAGAAACTCTGCAACAGGAATATCATCATCATCTGTGCATGGATAGCGACCACAGTCCCCTAGAAAATGGCTCACTTTCCCTATCACCGTGCTATAGTTTCCTTTGTGGTGTGTGCCTGTACTCGTTTCTTTTTTTGATGGACCGCATCTCTTTCATGATTTTGGTGTATGAATCCCTCCAAGAAAACAGAACAAATGCCCTTATGAAAACGAGCGCCAAGTAGTGTCATCTCTAATAATATATTCATTTGTTTTCTCCAACAAAGATTCTCGAAAACGATTCGTAGCAGTCATAAAAGTCGCGGTCGAAAAGCTGAATCATCCCACGTAACTATTTGCAGCAAAGGCAGACTACAGTTGTGCATTTTATGCGATTGCCGAGGTGCTTGTGATGTGACAAAGTATGAGCTAAATATTTTTATTTGTTTTATTTTTATTTATTTATACATACTACAGATTAGCATTTTCATCTAGTCAGGAGGGGCATAAGAAACATCAACTGATTCGTAACAGCAAAAAAAAAACATTTATCCTTATGCTTTCACATGTTTGTGAAACAGCAACAAATTGTATAACACAATTTACCACTCTAATCACCGTTCCAGCGATATAGCAAATTGCCAGCTGAAAAAAATCTCATAAGGCATTTAACTACAGTTGTCAAGTGTTTTGGGAAAATGACTGTATTTGCAAGCGTGCAAATATTGGTGCAAAGGATCAATCATGTTTACAGCGGGTACTCCTAGCAGCAGCTGGCTAAATGCATCAAGTTACATATCAGGCAACTTTCCCTGACATAATTTTGTATAAAATTGTAATTGATTGATATTTTTTCTCGTTTCTAACGAAGAAATTTGGCATATAGATGACAACTCCAGTTTGAAGCAATGCACAAATAGCAGAGAAAAAAATGGCAGCATATCCAGCATATCAACGAGGTGAATGATGACGACTGGGGTGAAGCGTGCAGACGGGCGGGCGGACGAATGGATGAACGGATGAACGCGCACACGGACAGATGGACGCATGGACGCACAGAAATATGGGGCGACTGACGGAGGCTTCATCTCAATCATTATGATTCAATCATAGGATATGCTGTGACACCGTTTTTTATTCACATCCAATGCAATGCAACTGGCTACTACAACGACTGTGACGACAGGGGACATGACTACCGGCGTAGGGAGTTTTGCCTCTAAAAACACGTGTGTTGATGAGCAGGTCGAAATAGTATTCCAAATGCAGCATTCGGCGATACTTAAACACAAGCAATAAGAAAGGCGTCTTACCTCGCAAAGTACAATGTTCTTTGTCGGAACGAAGTTTGTTCAGCCGATGTTGTGGAGCCGTTGTTGCTTGCGCTAGCAATCATGTTTACCTTGGGGTATTATAAAAGGTGCGTGACCATTTCTGCTGTGATTGTTGTAGCCATAGGCGCAGCAGCACGGCATAGTGTCTGCACAAAGCACAAAACAACAAAGCGCCCGCTACGTTTGTTACGCGGAGCGTCGGCGAAAATCGTGTGAGCGAAAAACAAAAACACAAGCAATGCGCAAGATCCGCGCGTCTCAAAGAGGAGACCGCGGAGACCAATCATCGGGAAGTGAAAGCTGTCGGAGACTGGGAGGAAGCGAATCGGGGCAAGAAGGGAAAGAGGACGTCGAGCGCTTGGCACAGGGTACAGTGGATGGCGGTACCTTCCCAAGATCAAGGGGGGCCAGCAAGCGAGTCCCCTTTGATCTTGTGTAGGACTCGCTCGCTGTATTCCGTGCCGACCGGTGTTCCCTCGCGATCTCCGGCGTCAGCGTAGCTCTAGCTGACTGGGCTCGCCCTAGTTCATTTCCTGACGCCGACGACCTTCGACGACAGTGTAGCCCTGACCGACTGGACTTGCTCTATGACCTCGCCGACAAGAGCTCTCGCAAGTGGTGCCCCGTCCTCGGACTCCTATGACCGTGTTTGCATCTTTCCTATCTCTCCTATTTCCTCTGTTTGTCGTTGTTCTTTTTGGCTTACCACCTCAAGCCTCTTCCTCTTTTCTACACCTTTGCTCCTACCCTTTTAATCTCTCCTCACCCCCATCCCTTGTGAGCTACTGTTGATGTGTCGCTCGCTGAAGCAGACAGTTACGGGGCTCATTTTTCTTTTCCTTTCTTTCTTAAGAACCACTTAGTAGTAGATCAAGAGGCTTTATCGTGCACAGCACGGACGTGCCCTCTGTAGTGAAACTCCACTAGCCGAGAAGAAAAATTGCGCGCAGAGGCCTCACCGCGCTCTTGTTCAAGGCCACTTCGGGTCGAATCACCGTTCGTGCGTAAGTGAAGGTGTTCCAGTGCATACTCACTGGCTCCAAACTTTATTGTGACTGCGTTTAAAAGCTATATTCGCAGAATTGCCGGCATCGGCGTCGTTGATTCTGATGAAAAAATGTATGATGTTTGTGACCACACACTCAAGATGCAAACAAGAGCAGTCATCTTTAATTTGCTAAGTTATTATAATAAGGAAAAAAAAGAGAAAAGTGCCGCCCGTAACTGTCTATCATTTCCATGACAACACAAGCTGGCACAGGGGTTGGGGTAGTGAAAATAAAAGGGATAGCTAAGGAAAAAGTCAAAGAAAGATAGGAGACAAAACATTGCACTCGATCCGTCTCACACAGACAGTGCGTGCCCGAACCGCCGCAAGAACCCCCAAACAACCGAAAAAGCCACCTAGAAGGGCGGGGAAATATATCCGCGGAAAAGGTGCATGAAAGGACGGGAGTGCACTAAACACTCTTTTAGGCATGTAGTCCAAACACGGCAAGAAAAAAAGTTTTAGTTCATTTATATATTTATTTTCATTTACAGATACTCTCAGTCCCCATCAGGACCAAGGCAGGAGTGGTAACGATAAATCAACATACACGAAACAGTCAACGGAACAATAGAATACAGTAATACAGTGACGTACGCCCTATTGTAAATATTCGAACACAAGTGCAGAAAACTGATCACGCGTCCTTGCGTTTACAATATTTGCAGGGGGACAATTCCAGTCACGTGCTGTCGAAAGGAAGAATGAGTATTTGTAGCTGTACTTGCGAAATCAATTTTGCTTAACGTGCCTACTACGTTTGTTTTGCACTATACGGGTCCTAGATTAATTTATTTAGCATACGTATCAACAAGTAGCATCTCATTAATGATTAAATAGAAAATCCAAGTCATTTCTCCTTCCTCCTGACGTTGAGTAAGGGCAGGTTTGCCCTCACCTAAAGTGGTGTTACGGCATCTTGCCGACGGTATCGGGAATAAATATACCGCAATGCACATCTTTAAACTTGCTCTAGTTTTGACTCTGAATCTTTCAAATAAAGATCCCACATTTCACATGCATATTCTAGTATTGGGTGCATGAGCCCTTTATAAGCAGTCAATATTGTGGCTGGAGAAGCCAGTTAAAGGACACGTTGAATATAACCTAATTTCTGGTTGGCTTTCCCTACCACTTTTCTTAATGTGTGGTATCGAGCTAAGGTCAGGTGTTATTAAATTTCCGAGGTATTCGTACTTCGTTACACGATGAAGCGGTTCTCCTTGTAGAGTGTATGTGATTGACAGAGGTTCATGTTTGTGTGTGATGGTCATACATACTATCTTTGCTTGGTTAAAAGAAATCTGCCACAAGTCGCACCATTGTTGAACTTTTTATAAGAAGGTATTTAACTGGTCAATAATAAATTTCACCTTTGTATATATGACACAGTCATCTGCGAATAACTTTGCTGTAACTGTGCTGATTTTTCGATCGGGTCGTTAATGTGTACCAGAAACAACACAGGGCCAAGAACTGAACCTTGAGGCACCCTTGATCTTACATCACAGACCCCGAACTTATTTTCATCAATACTGACAAACTATCGGCGATTAGTGAGAACGTTTTTCACCTATTTGACTACAGCTGTATCTTTTAAAATAGCCTTTAATTTAATTACCAGTTTTCTAAGATTAGCCTTATTGAAGGCCTTTTCGATGTCGAGAAAGATCAGATCTATTTGTCCCTTGCCATCAATAGCTTTACTAAAATCGTGAACACTTTCCAGTAATTGTGTAATGGTTGACAAACCCTCGCTTAACCCATGTTGATTGTTACTAAGAATTTTGTTCTGTGATGAAAACAGCCGAATGTACTTAAAAACAATTATTTCTAACACCTTACAGCAGCTTGACGTTAGCGCAATGGGCCTATATTTGGCAGTAGACGTGGTGCCACCGTCTTTAAATACGGATATAACTTTACTCATTTTCTATTCTTCAGGAAGTGTACCTGATCATAGTGGCCTCGTGAAGATAGTGAAGAGGTACTTCAAAGTACATTCAGCATACCTCTTTAAAAATAGATATGACATCTCATCGGGACCTGCCGATTTCCTTATATTTAGGTTCAGCAGCAAATTAATACTCCTTCGTATGTTGAATGCAATTCCTCTGCAACTGGAGCTGTTGGTGTACCTCAAAGTTTGACTGCTTTTCATCATCATTGGAGACGACACTAGCAAAAAAATCATTGAAAAAATCACGTTTATCCTCGATAGATCCTTATACTGTGCATATTTTATTGACTGCCTTCTTAGTTGGAGCTAGGTGCCTCCAAAACTTTTGAGGTGATTCGCGTAAAATTGTATCCTTGGTGACACCATAATACTCGTCCTTATATTCTTTCATCTATAATTTTAACTGTTTAATTAACTCTGACATCTCATCATGAACAGCGGAATTACGTATACGCTTATAAAGTGCCCTACGCCTTGCCACGTTTCTTTTCAGCTGAATGATCTGTCTCGTATTCCATGCGTTTCCAGTTGTCGATTAATATTCGCCAATAGCTGACATCTCCAGCTCAGCTCAGTTTGTCGAGCTACCAACCTTGAAATGTGTTGGTCCCGGTTTCGATCCCACAAAAGGACGAAGTGGTCTTCATCCAAGAACCTCTCCTTTCCTAGAAATTCGTATAGATTTCTTCGCAACTTTGTGCAACAGAGTCTTTTTAATTATCGCTTCTCAATTTAGGATTGGCGAGAAGAGGCCTAATTAACGTTTCGGGTGTTCATCCGGTGTGCTCACACGTCCTTTCGGGGTCGCTGCGTATTCCGGTGGGTTAATGCGAAGCGCGGAGTATATATATGCCGAACCGTATCTCTCCGCGCAGCGTATATGTAAGGGCGCATTCATGAAAGGCACTGCGGCTGTGCTATTTCGTCGACCTCATCCTGTCTCACCGACATCCGCGGAACCTAGCGCGCGTGTCTCGCGGTGACGTCAGTCTTTCGCGAAACTCCCAGAACGAGTGTGCTTCGTTTTGCGCGCGCCACCACACCGTTCTCGTGTGCATGCAGCAGACGCAGGGCCTGAGAGGCGTGACGACGGTGTTGCAACTGTCCTCGTGCAGCGCCGTAATTTTGCGTCAGTTGTTTGGCTTGTGCGCGCGATCGTTGTTGCATACGAGACCTGAGTCACGTGTTTGTGACAAGTGTCGATAGCCTCGGGCTGCAACGAGTCGCTCGTATACGAGACCGTCGAAGTCACCTCTAGGCGAGCCCTTTTACGGAGCCTTTCGCGATGACGCGATCACCTGACGGTATGATACATGGACGGATGAGGTGTGTTTCGACATGGCTTCGGTGTTGTGACAGCGTGTCCGTCAACGTCCGTACAGGTGACGTCACGGCAAGGGTTCACTTGGTGGTATCGACCTGTCGGTTGTGCACCGCTGCTCGCGCTGTTACGGTGCGTGTGTTTCTCGTCTAGACGCGCTGAGTAAGATGTACCGCTGTTGTCATCCATTGGATGTACAATGCTGATTCCAGTTATCGACGTGGCCGGGAGAGAGTTCATTGAACTGTAGTTCTCGCCTATCCGTACCGCTGTACAGCGAAAATACTGAAACCTTATCGCATGGTTCCTCGCGAAAGTGCATGCCTGCACAAGAAGGGTCGAACTGGCGGATTTTTTAGATGCGGAAGCATCTTATACTCGCGCCTTGTAGTGCGCCGTCCGCGCCGTCCGCACCGCTTCTCGAACATTCGACAGCTGACGCGCGCGCATGCGCCGTCGCGCCGTCGCCCACCATAAGTGCCGCGCGCGCTTCTCCTTCGAGAACATTCGACAGCTGACAGCGCATGCGCCGTCGCGCTGTATATATACTCAAGGTCGGCGCTCGCTCGCTCAGTTGCCGCTCGTCGGTTGGTTTGTACGGCGCGTCGACGTCCAAGGTCGCGGTGAAATGAATTCCAACGAATCCACAAACACAATGATCGACGTCCCTTCGACCAGCGCCGCCCTTTCGCATACGTGTGTACGTGTTCACTCATTTAACACCCCCTCCTACAACCACGTTAACCAATTTAGCCATCGACCCAAGTAAGTCGCAATTTAACACCCCATTTCACAACCACGTTAACCAATTTAGCCATCGACCCAAGTAAGTCGCACTTTAACACCCCGTTAACCAATTATATGCTCCGCATCCTCCTCAGTGTTCCCCCGAGGGAAGCTGCGGGCAATTTTTTTTAAATATGCTGGCACGAAAAAGCAAAGCGAGAGAACGCAAGTTTTCCGCCACCAAGGAAGGAAGCAACAAAAGGATTCTAGAAGGCAGAAAGGTTAACTACTTGGGACGTTAAACCCCACGTATCAATCAGAAAGGTTAACCAGAAAGACAGCTGGTTGGCTACCCTGCAATGGGTGATTCGGTAAGGGGACAAGAAAGATGAGAAAGAGGGAAGAGAAGTAAAAGAAAAAAAGAAGAGACAAACAGTAAATTCACTCCTGCGTGTAGAACTCCACCGCAAGTCGCCACCAAAGTTCATTCACATTCTATGTGGTAGCATAAAGCCCATCTAAAGGTTCTGGGCTACGCCATTGGCATTTATACCAGTGATCGCACTGTGCGCTGCGGGTAATTACAAATTTACTTGAAATGTACCCCAGGTGAAGAAATTTGCGGCTATCGTATAAAACACTCCACACAGTACTGTGATATTGCACAAATCCGTCAGCGAGCCTTTCGCGACAATACTGATGGACAGAAGATATACATACCATTGAGCTTATACATGCTGTACCTTCGTGATCACAGATTGTTTTCGTCTTCTGGCCCCGCTACAAATAACCGTGGTCACGCGAACGTCATCTTCACACTGCGGAGGTCAAAACACTTGACTTCGACCTTAACCCCGTTTAGCGTCGCTAATGTTCACTAACGCAGAGGAAGAAACCGCAGCAGCCCGAAAGACCTAAACGAGCCTCTCTGTGTGTGTGTGTGTGTGTGTGTGTGTGTGTGTGTGTGTGTGTGTGTGTGTGTGTGTGTGCCTGTTTTTTTTTCTTTTGTCAATGCTCGACTTTTTTTTTCTGGCGTGAGGAGCATTCTAGCCTGCTCATTTTTTCCCCGCTGAGTTTGTTTTTTCACGCTGAAAGAGAGGCAGACATAAAAGCAGCCACTTTCGCTGCTCCCTTTTTGAAGATTGAGTGATTAGCGGGCGAAGATACGCTGCCCTGAGAAAAAAAAGAAAAAAGAAATAAAAAAGCGGAGTAAGATAATCACGTAAGAACAAACAACGGGATGGTTTCGACTAACCTTCGTGGACGGGAATGGTTCGGAAAATCGCGAACAGATGGGAAGGCTCTTTTCAGCGAACTCCATACCACCTAGCCCAAGCTGCCACACTTCCATGTAAGAACTCTGCGGGAAGACGCGTTGTTGCTCGGTTAAGGAGGGTTGCGGGCAGGCAGGCAATAATCGCGACTCCCAAGTAGTGGTTCTCCGCGCGGGGAGTAGGACGCCCGAGAGAGCGACCCGAGCTCCTCGCCTTCGCATTCGTCACTCTCTTCCTCTCTCCCTTCCCAACAGGTGGCGCGCGTTTCAATCGTATGGAGAAAATCGCAGAGCTGGAGAAAGTATGGAGAAAATCGCAGAGCTGGAGAATGCATTGGCGAAGGAGCGAGAGAAAACGTCAGCCATGGAAGAAAGGTTCCGGTCAGCCGAGAAGGGCCTATCGAAGGTCGTGAAAGGGAACGAAGACGCAGGTGACGGCGGAAGCATTATGGCGACGACCCCCCGTGCGGGAGAGATGAAGGAAACAGGCATGACAAAGGCAGATACATTGGCCACAGGGCCCAGCTACCGGGAAGTAGTTTTGAGGGAGGGAGGGAGCAAACCAGCAGCCGTGACTCACGCTAGTCACCTAGTCAGCAGCCAGGTGCAGGTTTCAGAAGGAATGTCTGAAGAGGTCATCATCGCCGGTGACTCAAATTTAGTCCGATGCGCAGCGGCAATCAAAGAAAGGGTGAAAGGCGACAAGAGAGTTGCGATAGGGACGTTCCCAGGACAAACGCTGGGGACAGTAATGAGTCAAGCGGGTGAACAACTCGCAGCTAAAGCTAACAATCGTAACCTCGTTGTAATTGCGGGAGGGCTAAATGACGTCCTGAAAAAAGAATCGTCAGGACTAGCGACGACCTTGGCGAAAGGGGTGGATGACATGCGCGCCGTGTCTCCCCAGGTGCAAATTGTAGTATGCACATTACCGGAAGTACCAGTACGCAACGTCAACCTGCAAAGAGCGGTTGCGACGCAAACAAAGAGATATGGTGAATTAGTCGAGAGAAGGGTTTCGAGGTAGTGGATTTAAACAGGGAAGTGCACAGGTGGGGTGGATTCCAAAGAGACAAGATTCATTTCGATAAGGGGCTTGGGCACGAGGTGGGATGGCGACTGGCAGGACGCGCAGTAGCTTTTTTGGGGGGCTCACGGGCCCTTCGGAGTCCGGGGTAGCTCGTAACAGGGAAAACAACCAGGAGGACGCTTTGACAGGTAGAATTGCGAAAAACCAGAAAAAAGGTAAAAGAAAAAGGAAAAAGGCGCGTGTTGCAATTAGTTACATAAACATGCAGGGTGGCAGAAGGAAGGCAAAATGGTTAGAGATTGAGGAGCAGTTAAACAAAGAACAGATAGGCGTGTATGCGGTTACAGAAACACACCTTAGAGACTTGGAAGAGCCACCACATATTGAAAATTATGTTTGGGAAGGGTGTAACAGGACCATATCGGAAAGGAAAGGTGGGGGTGTAGGAATGCTAATTCATCGCGGAGCCAAATGGGTTAGAGTGAAACAGACGTGTTCAGAGCACCTCTGGGTTCTGGGCACAGTAGGTGGAAAGCAAACGTGGCTAGGGGTAGCCTACTTGTGGACGGGGAATAACTGCAGAGAAAAGAATCAGGAGATAGTGGATTGCATGAGTGCGGATATTAAGGAATTTGGTAATGGGGCCGAAATCATCCTTCTAGGGGACATGAATGCCCACATACATGACCTTGACGGATATTCAGACACCAATGGGAAGTTATTACTAGATCTTTGCGAGCAACATAGTCTGGAGATAGTTAACACGGGGCCTAAATGTGACGGCCAGATCACATGGGAAGTCGGAAACAAGCAATCAAGTATTGATTATTGTCTCATGACTGAAGGAATTTACCACAAACTGACAGAAATGAGGATAGACGAGGAAGGCATTAACAGCTTGGGTAGTGATCATAAACGAATAACATTACAAATGGGATACAAAACTGAAAATATGAGCATGGAATCAAAGTCTGGCAGCTCGTATTTAAATGACAAACAAATAATAAATATAGCCGCAAGAGTCGAGGAAGAAGTAGGCGAAATACCAGGCAAGGACTGGGAGTATAGTGAGCTGTTACATCTAATGACGAAGGAGATAGGGAAAGAGAAGAAAACTGTTTGCTGGAAAGGAAAAAGGAAGCCAAAAAGTTGGTGGAACAAGGAAATCCGGGAGGCGATCGAGAAGCGACGCGAAGCATCACGGGAGCATAGAAAGGCAAAAAAGGAGAAGCGGCCGCAGGACTAAGTCAAAAAAATATGGGAAATATATTTAGAGAAAAAATCCCTTGTACAGAAATTGGTAGAGGCAAAAATTAAAGGTGAAAGTGAACGCTGGATGACAGAGATACACGAAAAAAAGGAGGCCGCGCCTAGGATTGTTTGGAGACACATAAAGGCGCTAGGTAGGAAGTCTGTCACAACGCAACAACATATTCTAGATGAAGGAGGAAATCAATTGGAAGGGTACGAAGCGCTAGGTTACATCCAAAAGGTAACAGCCGATTCGTTTCAAAAGAGCGTCCAGGGGATCTCCCCGGTGAGTAAAAGTGTGGCGGAGAAAGCAACAGAGGAAGAGCTAGTACTTGATAATTTCAACTGTAAAAAGGCCGAAGGAAAAATTCCAAAGCGCACTGCCGCGGGTTTAGATGGCATTCCCGTTAGCCTCATTAACGAACTAGGACATAACACTAAAGAAGCATTGTTAAAAGCAGTAGAAAAAAGCTTAAAGGACGGACAAATACCGGACAGTTGGCGACAAAGTAGAATGAACTTAATCTATAAAGGCAAGGGAGAAAAGGACAAGATTCGCTCGTATAGACCACTAACCATTACATCGGTACTATACAGGTTGGCGATGCAAGCAGTAAAAATGAAAATAGAAACATGGGCCGAACATAACGATATTTTGGGAGAACTTCAGAACGGATTTCGAGTCGACAGGCGGTTAGACGATAACCTGTTTGTTCTCACTCAGTGTATAGAAATATCTAAAATAGAGAATAGGCCCTTGTACGTGGCTTTTCTAGACGTCACTGGGGCATACGACAACGTTAATCAGGAAATTTTGTGGGATATATTGAAAGGAATGGGCATGGGCGACGACTGTATACAGCTTTTGAGGGAGATATACCGAGAAAATACAGTTTGCATAGAGTGGGAAGGAATGCGTAGCAAAGAGAACGTTGAGGTTAGCAAGGGTCTGAGACAGGGATGTCCTTTGTCCCCGCTGTTATTCATGCTGTACATGGTGAGTATGGAAAAAGCGCTAGAAGGTAGCAACATTGGTTTTAATCTGTCACACAAACAGGGTGGCATGATGATTGAGCAGAAGCTTCCAGGTTTATTTTATGCGGACGATATCGTCTTATTTGCGGACAGTCGAGATGATATACAGCAGCTGGCGAATATATGCGGAAGGGAAGGTGAAGCTCTTGGACTAGGATTCATTGTAACGAAGTGTGGATTGATGGTATTCAATGATCCCTGTGATCAGACGGTGTCCATACAAGGCCAAGAAATACCGAGGGTAAGCGAATACAAGTACCTTGGAGTATGGGTAAATGAGAGTGATAGATACATGGAGGTACAGGAAAAAGCCTCGGCAGCAAAAGGAAAGAGGAATGCGGCAATAATGAAGCACAGAGCGTTGTGGGGATACAATAGGTATGAGGTGCTTCGAGGTCTGTGGAAGGGTGTAATGGTTCCAGGGCTTACTTTTGGGAACTCAGTGGTGTGCATGAGGGCAGAGGTGCAATCGGGAATGGATGTAAATCAAAGGACTGTGGGACGCCTCGCGTTGGGTGCTCACGGGAAGACGACAAACGAGGCTGTAAAGGGCGATATGGGGTGGGCAGGTTTTGAGGCGAGGGAAGCGCAGAGCAAAATAAGGTTCGAAGAAAGGCTAAGAAATATGAAGGAGAGTAGATGGGCAGAGAAGGTGTTCCGTTATTTGTATAGGAAGAGCGTGGACACACAGTGGAGAAAAAGAACTAGAAGACTCACTAGTAAATATACGGCTGGTATTGTAAGCCATATGTCAACAAAGAGCGTTAAGGGAAAAGTCAGGGAGGCGGAGAGGATTTACTGGGTGGCAGCTATGGAGAAAAAACCGGCTTTGAGTAACTACCGAAAGGGCAAAAATGAAATAAGGAGGGAGGCATTTTACGATAATTCAAGGGGAAGCGCTTTACTGTTTGAAGCGAGATCGGGTTGCCTTAGAACGCGTAGTTATAAAGCAAGATTCAGTAAAGAAGAAGAACAATGCACATGCTGCGGGAAAGATAAGGAAACGGCGGAGCATGTTCTGATTGAATGTGGAGATATCCACCCAGGTGTACGTTTGGGCACGAGCCTACAGGAAGCCTTGGGTTTTAGGGACAACAATGGAAAGCTGAACACACCCGCGATTGAAATAAGTAAGAGACGGTTAGAGTATTGGTGGCAGAAAATTAGAGAGAAAGGACAAAAATAAATATTGGAAAAATAAAATATGGACAGTGTGCCGTAAATGGCAGAGAACTTAAGCTGAAAATTTTCCTTTTTTCCATTAAGATAGAATTTATCGAAGTAGAGGCATTAGGCCAACATCAAAAAAGAAAAAAGTTTTTTTTTTTGTCGAGCCTGGTGGCATACTTGTCACCACCCCGTTATAAAGGGGACGCTCATAGCATCCATCCATCCATCCATCCAGCCGGGTGATGGTCGGTCGCGCCCTCTGTCGTCATTACGTCGTACTCGTAATAATTTACAGCGCAATCTAATTGCTATTTGCACTCCGCCGGGGGCGCGTTCCGCCGTTCCTTCGTGGAAAGAATCAATATCACTCCGCCGTGCCGTTGAAAAGAGATCGCGTCCAGGATGGGGTGGGAATGGCGCTGATGCGAGGGAGGGGTCCAGTACATAACGCCTGCACTGCACGTATGCACTGCTGGACCACCGGTTGTGCAAAATGTGCGCTGTATGTATACGCACCGGTAGGCTTGAGAACAGGCTTCATTAATCTTGCTTTTTAAAGCAGTGAAGTAGTAGGTGAGAGAAGAAGCGTCCGGCAATGTTATTTTTTGTTTTCGCCAATGTGTTGCTGTGCACTCAGCTAAGACGAAAGTGTTGACGCGGTCGACATTGCCGATTTAAAAAAAACAATAAAAGAAGAAAAAACTTTCCTAATTTTTTTGCGATCCTCTATACGTGCCTGGAGAAGCGCACCATCGTTTTTTTTTCTTCTTTTCTTTTTGGTTCGCTGTTATTCCGCGCCTCTTTGATGTTACTTGAAAAGCATTTTTCAGTACGGCCTCGTCATGGTGTTTGCGTCCCTGCGGTCCCGCGAGGACGCGTGATCTGGCGCTAAAGTTGATAAGCAGCGCAGTGAAACACAAGGTTGCCCGCATACTTTCTTTTCTACTTCATTTCTATTGAAGCAGCGCATGGTGCTCGTCTAAAGTAGTCAGCGTTAAATAACTCCTTTGCATGCTGTAGTGCTTGTTAGGGACGGTCGTGCAGAGCTGTGCTAGTGTATATTAAACACTTACCCGAAACTACGTTGACTATCCCAGCGTTAATCATATCGAGTCCGGCAATCTCATTTTGCACTTAGCTGAGTAGGGAGAACGGGAGGGTGATCACTGACCAGATTCAGAGTCGGCAATTTCGGACATAAAGCGATCCTATTGTTCTTCGTGTGAGTATAGAGGTAGGCAACTTACCTCACAGGGCTCGTGGTCAATGTCGACGATCTGGCTCAGTCAATAAGCATCATTATGAAGGTTTGGGTCAAATCTATGACGTCACGAGTTAGTCTGCATTGTCGGATGCTATGAATTTCGGGCCCTATACTAGTGAAATCAAGCTTGATGCTAAGCTAACCTTTTTTTTACACTTGAGTTAATTGAGGAATCACTTGTTGTTAATTCAAAATTATGAAATGATATACAGGGTTTTTTTTAACAAAAAGGTTAAAGGCAAGTTAATATGCATTGAAAAGGTGTTTTTAAGACTTGGTACGCCATTTACTGCAGTGAAACTGCCTTTACAGGGGGTTACATGTGATTATGACACATCACCTGCATTGCAGTCATCCTCGTACAAAGTGCGGACTTGGGCTAAATAAGATAGACTGGAGCTTGGAATTGCTGCGATAATAATATAATTATCAATATGGTAGCCTGCCGAGCTTTCAATTGCAGGGTCCTTATTGATTCCATGTTGCAATATCAAACTTTGATGAGCTTTTGGGAGCAAGAAGTTTTCTAAACTTGGATAGTTACAAGTAAATAAGCCTATCATAATAATTTGGACTAGTAACTATGAAGTCAACTGAACACCGATGTTATCACATCCCCTTGAAGTAAAGCTGTAATAAACATCCATGAACAAATTTTAATTTTATGCGGGAGGTTCACTCACAATGTTCAACAGTCAATAACATTAGTTTAGTCATGTTTAAACATACCGCAGGGGTGCCTGCGCAAGTAGGCGTTTGGTGTGTAGCGACACCACGAGCCCGAGCTAACGGGGGAGTTTCGACTCCCTCCCACGCCTAGCCGTGCGTGGCTTTGCCGTGTTCGAGGAAAAGGGGATCCTGGGGGTTGAGCTGACGCTGGGTGATTGGACCGTTAAGGCCCCCCGGCAGAGGCAACACACCCCTTTGGCCCCGGCTTCACGTAGACGGCACCCCTGAGCTGACCCACCCAGGGGAATCGGCAGTCGCCTTTTCCTATCTCTCTCTCCCTACATCTTCGTCTTTATCTCTTACTATTTATCTGTCCTGTCTTCTACTCTCTTCCGTTTACTTCCAACTTCCTGGCGGCTAGGGTTAACCCTGTGCAAATAGCTTACCTTGGTCTAGGTGCATTGGGTTATAGTGGCTGTTGTACGGCTGGCGTCTGCAGGTTTCAGCATTTGTAAACTTGTAGCGTCCCCTCGTTGGGCTCCGTGGTGGGTGGCCGCCAACGCTGCTGAACAACAATAAGGAAGACATGCATGGAGCATTCCCACTACTGTCTGATCGTACCGGCTTAAAGCCGGTACGCACCGATGATCTCACCAGAGAAGGATTGGCCACCCTGGTGCAGTATATGGCCACCCCCTCCCGTAGGCATTCATCAATTAACTCACGGCCCTCAGTCCCACCAGCTGCGGAGCAACTGACCACGGCGGCTGGTAAGATCTGCAAAGCAGCAGAGGGTGCTAGGAATCTCTGGATATGGACAGGTCACCATTGGAACTTGAACTTAGCAACGTTTTAACGTTAGAACGTTATCTAGTGAGGGAAGTCTAGCTGTATTATTTGAGGAGCTAGAAGGCATTAAATGGGATATAATAGGGCTGAGTGAGGTTAGGAGGACAGATGAGGGCCTATACTGTGCTACAGAATGGGCACGTCATTTGCTATCGGGGCTTGGCAGACAGAAGAGAACTGGGAGTAGGGTTCCGAATTCACAGAAACATAGCTGGCAACATAGAGGATTACTATAGCATTAATAAAGGGTGGTAGGCATTGTAATTAAACTGAATAATAAAGATACAAAATGAAGGTAGTACAGGCTTACGCGCCTACATCCAGCCATGATGACGCTTCAGTTGAAAGCTTCTATGAAGACGTGGAATCGGCAATGAGTAAGGTGAAAACACAGTATACTATAGTAATGGGCGACTTTAATGCAAGGTG
>WOVY01009425.1:0-249413 GCA_013436015.1 Rhipicephalus annulatus | reverse complement strand
AATAATATAGTTAGCAATATGGTAGCCTGCCGAGCTTTTCAATTACAGGGTCCTTATTGCTTCCATGCTGCACTAATCAAACTTTGATATGCTTTTGGGAGCAAGAAGTTTTTCTAAACTTGGATAGTTACAAGTAAATAAGCATCATATAATTTGGACTATAACTATAAAGTCAACTGAACACCGATGTATCACATCCCCTTGAAGTAAAGTTGTAATAAACATCCATGAACAAATTTTTAATTTTATGCGGAAGTTCACTCACAATGTTCAACAGTCAATAACTTTAGTTTAGTCATGTTTAAACATACCGCAGGGGTGCCTGCGCAAGTAGGCGTTTGGTGTGTAGCGACACCACGAACCCGAGCTAACGGGGGAGTTTCGACTCCCTCCCACGCCTAGCCGTGCGTGGCTTTGCCGTGTCCGAGGAAAAGGGGATCCTGGGGGTTGAGCCGACGCTGGGTGATTGGACCGTTAAGGCCCCCCGGCAGAGGCAACACACCCCTTTGGCCCCGGCTTCACGTAGACGGCACCCCTGAGCTGACCCACCCAGGGGAATCGGCAGTCGCCTTTTCCTATCTCTCTCTCCCTACATCTTCGTCTTTATCTCTTACTATTTATCTGTCCTGTCTTCTACTCTCTTCCGTTTACTTCCAAACTTCCTGGCGGCTAGGGTTAACCCTGTGCAAATAGCCTACCTTGGTCTAGGCGCATTGGGTTATAGTGGCGTTGTACGGCTGGCGTCTGCAGGTTTCAGCATTTGTAAACTTGTAGCGTCCCCTCGTTGGGCTCCGTGGTGGGTGGCCGCCAACGCTGCTGAACAACAATAAGGAAGACATGCATGGAGCATTCCCACTACTGTCTGATCGTACCGGCTTAAAGCCGGTACGCACCGATGATCTCACCAGAGAAGGATTGGCCACCCTGGTGCAGTATCTGGCCACCCCCTCCCGTAGGCATTCGTCAATTAACTCACGGCCCTCAGTCCCCACCAGCTGCGGAGCAACTGACCACGGCGGCGGTCAGATCTGCAAAGCAGCAGAGGGTGCTAGGAATCTCTGGATACGGACAGGCCACCATTGGAACTTGAACTTAGCAACGTTTAACGTTAGAACGTTATCTAGTGAGGGAAGTCTAGCTGTATTATTCGAGGAGCTAGAAGGCATTAAATGGGATATAATAGGGCTGAGTGAGGTTAGGAGGACAGATGAGGCCTATACTGTGCTACAGAATGGGCACGTCATTTGCTATCGGGGCTTGGCAGACAGAAGAGAACTGGGAGTAGGGTTCCTAATTCACAGAAACATAGCTGGCAACATAGAGGATTACTATAGCATTAATGAAAGGGTGGTAGGCATTGTAATTAAACTGAATAAAAGATACAAAATGAAGGTAGTACAGGCTTACGCGCCTACATCCAGCCATGATGACGCTTCAGTTGAAAGCTTCTATGAAGACGTGGAATCGGCAATGAGTAAGGTGAAACACAGTATACTATAGTAATGGGCGACTTTAATGCAAAGGTAGGGAAGAAGCAGGCTGGAGACCAGGCAGTAGGAGATTATGGCATCGGCACTAGAAACGCCAGAGGAGAGCTACTAGTAGAATTCGCAGAACGCAATAATCTGCGTATTTTGAATACCTTCTACCGAAAACGAGAAAACCGCAAGTGGACATGGAGGAGCCCTAATGGCGTAAATAAGAACGAAATAGACTTTATAATGACTGCACACCCAGGAGTCGTGCAGGATGTGGAAGTGGTTGGCAAGGTAAGATGCAGTGACCATAGAATGGTACGGGCTCGAATCCGCCTAGACTTGAAGAAGGAACGACAGAAACTGATACGCAAGAAGCCAATCAATGAGCTAGCACTGAGAGGGAAAGTACAGGAATTCAGAGTGTCACTGCAGAACAGGTACTCTGCTCTTAGCGAGGAAACCAACCTTAGCGTAGATACAATGAATGATAATCTGACGAGTATCATCACGGAGTGTGCAGTGGAAGTTGGAGGCAGGGTAGCTAGACAGGACACGGCAAGCTTTCCCAGGAAACGAAGAACCTAATTAAGAAGCGTCAAATCATGAAAGTGTCAAGTACAAAAAGACAAAATAGAACTGGCAGAGCTTTCGAAGTTGATTAATAGACGTAAAGTATGCAATGTAAGAAGGTATAACATGGAGAGAATTGAGCACGCTCTGAAAAACGGAGGAAGCGTCAATCAGTAAAGAGGAAACTTG
Source organism: Rhipicephalus annulatus (assembly GCA_013436015.1). Taxonomy (NCBI): domain Eukaryota; kingdom Metazoa; phylum Arthropoda; class Arachnida; order Ixodida; family Ixodidae; genus Rhipicephalus; species Rhipicephalus annulatus. The sequence continues at coordinate 247,176 of WOVY01009425.1, read as the reverse complement.
GGATAGGCAAAAGTCGGATGTATGCACTAAGGGACAAAGAAGGCAAAATAACTACCCAATATGGATAGGATAGTCAAAATAGCGGAGGAGTATTACAGAAATCTGTACAGTAGCCGAGACAACCATGACCTTAATACGATAAGAACTAGCAGTAACCAGATGACACCTCCACCAGTAATGTAGAAGAAGTCAGAAAAGCTTTGGAGAGCATGCAAAGAGGCAAGATGCTGGTGAGGATCAGGTAACATCAGATCTGCTGAAAAATGAAGGACAGATTGTGTTAGAAAAAACTAGCCACCGGTTTACGAGGTGTCTCCTGACGGGAAGGGTACCAGAGTCTTGGATAAGAACGCTAGCATCATCCTAATACATAAGAAAGGAAATGACAAGGACTTGAAGAATTACAGGCCGATCAGCTTGCTCTCTGTAGTGTACAAGCCTATTTACAAAGTAATCGCTAACAGAGTAAAGAAAAACATTAGAATTCAATCAACCAAAGGAACAAGGCAGGATTTCGAACAGGCTACTCAAACAATGACCACATTCATACTATCAATCAGGTAATAGAGAAATGCCTCAGAGTATAACCAACCACTATACATAGCCTTCATAGATTACGAGAAGGCGTTTGATTCAGTAAGAGATATCAGCCGTCATACAGACACTGTGGAATCAGGGCGTAGATGAAATATATATAAACATTCTGGAAGAAATCTACAGGGGGATCAACTGCTACCATAGTGCTTCATAATGAAAGCAACAGAATACCAATAAAGAAGGGTGTAAGGCAGGGGGACACAATGTCCCGAATGCTATTCACTGCGTGCTTACAGGACGTTTTCAGAAGCCTAGAATGGGAACAGTTAGGGATAAGAGTTAATGGAGAGCACCTCAGTAACCTGCGCTTCGCCGATGACATTGCATTGCTGAGTAACTCAGGGGACGAATTGCAACTCATGATTACGGAGTTAGACAAGGAGAGCAGAAAGGTGGGTCTTAAAATTAATCTGCAGAAAACGAAAGTAATGTACAACAACCTCGGAAACGAGCAGCGCTTTGCGATAGGTAATAGTGCACTTGAAGTTGTAAAAGACTATGTCTACTTAGGGCAGGTATAACCGCAGAGCCTAACCACGAGATTGAAGTAACTAGAAGAATAAGAATGGGGTGGAGCACATTCGGCAGGCACTCTCAAATTATGACAAGCAGATTGCCACTCTCCCTCAAGAGGAAGGTATATAACAGCTGTATCTTGCCGGTACTTAGCTACGGAGCAGAAACCTGGAGACTCACAAAGAGGGTTCAACTTAAATTGAGGACGACGCAGCGAGCAATGGAAAGAAAAATGGTAGGTGTAACCTTAAGAGACAAGAAGAGAGCAGAGTGGATTAGGGGACAAACGGGAGTTAAGGATGTCATAGCTGCAATAAAGAAGTGGAAATGGACATGGGCCGGGCATGTAGCACGTAGACAGGATAACCGCTGGTCATTAAGGGTCACCAACGGGATTCCCAGAGAAGGGAAGCGGGGTAGGGGGAGACAGAAGGTTAGGTGGGCAGATGAGATTAAGAAGTTTGCGGGTATAAATTGGCAACAGCTAGCACAGGACCGGGTTAACTGGCGGAACATGGGAGAGGCCTTTGTCCTGCAGTGGACGTAGACAGGCTGATGATTATGATGATGATGAAGAACCCCAGGTGATCGAAATTTCCGGAGCCCTCCACTACGGCGTCTCTCATAATCATATGATGGTTTTGGGACGTTAAAGCCCACATATCAATCAATCAGATATAAAGTGAATCGAAATATATATATATACTGTTTTATTTCGTTACCCCTAAACCACTGACGACAAATGTTTTTGTCTTAGGATATACATTATTTGTGTGGTGTTCTAGATGAGTAGACGCCTGAAAAGTTATAAGCAACACACGGTACACGCTTCGGCAGAGAAAGGAGGCAAAAAAGAGTAAGGATTTTAGCCAGGTCTGCAATGCTTCGTTCATTACCTTGCGCTATACAAGAATGGGAATATGCGGGAAAATGCGATAAAACAATCATTGAATTCATAACACATGTTAAAAAGAAAACAGACACACCAGATGAGTATTCTTTTATTCATGTTTTCGTATCAAGAAAATTCTCATTCTTTTACAATGACAGCAGATGAGGTCAATTTTCAATACTTTGGGCACAAAAGCATTGTTCATTTGTGAAGCTACCCGCACTCTCATAGTTCCGACAATGCATTTGTTAACCGGGTTCAATACATGCATCGCAATCGACTCGTTGCTTGTTCAGGATTGCGCGGATCAGGTCCAATAACGATAGCAAAGAATTCTTATGATTAGTGCTGTGCACTAACGTGTTCACCGTCATATTCTTTTTTTCCTTTCTTTGTTTAATTCTTGCCTCGTTTTTTACGTGAGATCCTGAGACATATCCAATCAATTCCATTGCAGATGCAGGAATACATATTCTCCTAAATATAAGTGGGCTACTGGGTCGCACCGTACGCAGGTACTCCTGCATAATGCTTGGCAGCAATATTTGTCGAACATACGAGCGTGACATGTTCCTCTATCACGAAGAAGGTCAGCTATCGCTCACAACGTGGTAGAGAGGGTGTAGCATCCACCTGAAGCAAGACTGCTCCATCAACAGCGATTCTCTGTTGGAACACCTTTTCTATTTTCTAATCACACTAATTAGCCGGAAATATCTTCACTGCTCCGTAACGCTCATGCTCAATTTTTTTTATCTCGCTGAGACACCGGATATGGATTACGGTGTTTTTACTCATTGCCAATGGAGTACACTAATAGCGCAGGAATAAAAGACGGCTTTTGAAGCTGAGTGCGTCGATGGCAAAGTTATTACTCATAATTGCTGCGCTGCAGTGGGGGCGCGGCTTAGTGAAGAGAAGCGCCTGCTTTTTCTTACACTGAATGGTTCAGACAGAGAGGTATAAACGCTACCACGCTATCGGTTTGGCCCCGGCGTGACGCGTGCAGAAGTTAACGTGCGCAGACCACAGCTTCGCGAGGCGTTCTCTTCGCTAATAGGAGGTATTGAACCGAACCTAAGCACGCTCATTCCTGGTTGAAGCTTTTCTTTACGAACGGGATACTAATTATGGTACGCAGAGGTTTTGCTAATTCTTTATTATTGTTAATATCATCAACTTTGTATAACTCTGCAAAGAGTGTGACACACATGACCTTGCAGGACGCCACGAGAACAATGCCAGCAATATTATACATACGCAACAGGTCGACTCCTGTATTCAGTCAGGCGAGACGTCGAGTTAATAGAATTTTTTTTATGAATATTGCTTTCAATGTTCATTTCGCCTGTCTCACTATTTTTATCACGACATGTGCATAATAAAAGGACGTGAACATGAACGCCTTTCACGGAAGGCGAACAACAATTAATAGTCAAATTTCAAATGTTAAGTGATGAACTCTTTGTGATATTCGTCAAGGATATTTTATGTCATTTACCCCAGAAAGAAAAAAGGTATTCTAACAGTTGAGACGGGCCGCTTTTTTTTGTAAAGCTTGAGGAAGCAAGCTATAAAAGGTTTTTTTTTAAATCTCTCACTCGCTACAACGTTTCTTTATGCGTTTTGTCATATGTGAAGACTTTGAGTTCGCAAATAAGGAGCAATGAGATGATCGACCCTCGGGATCACAAACCATGCTGATTTATTCAAATAAATTTTATGCTAAAATATTTATAGTCTTATTAGAATCAATTGATTTGAGGTTACGGAGTAAGTGTGAGTGATAAATTGAAGTTTCTGGTATGCGTAAATTTGCAACGCTTCTCTGTTTTATGCAAGCCATGTCTTTTCTTAGATATATCTAATACTAACGGGACCGAAGTTCTAATATTCCTAAAAATATGGTATAATAATTTTTTGAGTTTACCGTCCCAAAACATCGATATGATTATGAGAGACACCGCAGTGGAGATCCGCGGAAATTCGGACCACCTAGAGATCTTTAACGTGCACCTAAATCTAAGCGCACGGGCCTGAAGCATTTTCGCCACCACCGAAAATACCACCGCCCCTGCCAAGATTTGACCCAGTGACCTGCGTTCTAAAAACGTTACCTTCGCACATAACGAACGTTACTTTGCAGTGTAAAAATTAACAAGAATGTATTGGTTGACTAATTCCACAAAATACCAGAAGACCACTTAGCAGGATGTATCAGTCTTTGTGAACTTGTAATAAATTGGAAAAAATAAATAAAAAAGCACCCACGCAAAGAGAAATTGTTTTGTATGTGTGCTTTTTTTCTGCAGCACGTGGGAAACGTTTAACGTTCTTTCGAGATGGAGTTATGAATAAAACCAATGGTTTTTTTATTGTACTTCTTCACAAACGACTCGTTTTACAGCTACGCTCTAAAATCTATAAGAGTGCCGGGTGCTTTCTTTGGCGGAGTACTTACTTGTCACTTATTTGACTTTTTTTAGAGTAAATCACCCCTTGTTGAGGCAGAGTACAGTGATTCCACCAGAACGGGTCAAAGCACGCCCCCCAACGGAGTAACATAACGCTGCCTAAAGCAGTATAGCATGACCCCACTGAAGAGAGTAGTAGTACAGCTCGCAAAAAGAAACAGAACTTGGGCCGTAATTTGTTTTTTAACTGTTTTTGACAGATCTCCACGCGCGCGGGTCGTATGGATGGCTAAATACGAGCACTGCAACAAAATAAAAAGAAAAGGTAAAAAAAACGATCAAGTGGGACTCCAACCTTTGACCTGTTGACGATTTGCATATTGCGAGCCCAACACTGTATAACCACTACACCACACTGAAAGACGGTAAATTGGCGTGTAATTCTTCATGTCATAAGTCATTTTTGTGATCTGTTTGTATTTTCTTGCTTAGAAGTGCAGGTTTGAGGGTCTCCGCGCTTCTCAAAGCAAGCCGAACGGTAGCTAACGTGTTTATTGAGTTTGTTTTGCGCTTCGTAAGATCAAAACGTCAGTCCAACATGTTTTTTTACAATACAAAAAAAAACAAAATTAGCGCAGGCAATTATATGAACGGCACTTGCACTGACTCGCCAAGAGTTAGTCATTTCTTCGTATGAAACATCGCGCTTCTGAAGTGTACACTAAACAATGTCGCTTTTTTTCACCCACTTGGACATATATTTGGTCATTCTTGTTCATGTTCTACGACTGAAGCCACAATACTTCGCTGTAGCCGTACCGTACGTGAGAATGAGCGCAGCATCCCCCGTGTGTGACAGTCGTAGGGAAAAAACTTGAATATTAATATTAGGAGAATGTCACAGCCATTTGCGTTGAGTTTCGATTGTGACCGATTTAATAAGATAGCATTCGCTTATTTCAGCACACAGATCCTAAGCTGAGTTCAAAGCGCCTTCCAGTGCGCTGGAATTCCCTGGCGCGCGCTGGAAACGCTCGTCTTTTGTTAATCATCTCTAACGCCTCCACAAACAGATTCAGTACGTTTTAATGCACACATGTGTGTCAGGTTATTAAGTGATGCTAATCTCTCGCGGTGTGCCGACGCATGTAAATGCAATCAAGAGCAGGAGTATAACCGCGTTTCACTCTCTGATGCCTGAAGAGTATATGGGCATTCCACTCTCTCAAAGACAAGACAAGACAAACAACTTTATTTGGTCCTGAGAGGCAAGGCAGCGGGCCAACTATGTAGGTCCCCACCCAGCCGTTGGCTAGTCCCATGTCGGAACAGAGAGGCCATGCCTCTCCGCTCGTTCACGGGCCCTTTGGACAGCCTGAAGCTGGACGTCTTCTCTGGGGTCTGTGATTGCCGTCGTCCAGTCTTCTTCTGTTTTAAAATCCTGTAACGCAGGGCACTGCCAGAGCATGTGACTCAAAGAGCAAAATTCACCACAATCTGGGCAAAGTGGATCAATATCCGGATGAAGCATGCTCAGAAAGCCCCTAGAGGGGTAAGACCCCGTCTGGAGCATGCGGAGCGTGCTTGCTTGTGATCTGTGGAGCTTATGATGGGGAAAAGGAAAAGTCTGTCGCTCTCCTCTGTAATGAGATGTTATCTCGTGAAAAGTAACGAGAGGATCACTGTGGACGAGCTCTCCCGAACTCACCCGAGAGACCACCCCGTCGCGGCTTGTGAAACCTCGCGCACAGTCGTGGGCTATCTCGTTTGGGTTCAGGTGACCCGGCAGTACGTCTGGTCCCATGTGAGCGGGAAACCAGACTATGTGGTGAATAACGTCTGAGGGGGGTTTTGCTGTGGAGAATTCTCGCTGCCTCTGTGGCTATCAATCCCGATGCGAACGCCCTAACGGCCGCTCGGGAATCGGTGTACACCGTGGTGCGTTTCGTGTCCAGTAATGCCAGCGCTACAGCAGCCTGTTCTGCTACATCGACCAAGGAGGTCTTCACTGAAGCTGCCGAGACAAGTTCTCCCCTGTCATTGACGACTGCCACGGAAAACTTGCTGCCGCCGGCGTGGCGCGCCGCGTCCACAAATGTCTCTGTTCCGGAGAGGTTCTTTATGAAAGCCCTAGCCCTCGCCAACCTACGACCTTTATTGTGTTGGGGATGGATGTTTTCGTGGAAGAGGGTCAACAATAAAGGAATTCCTTGTTCGATAATCAAGCAGCGTAGTTTCTCCCTGATTGAAGATAGGATGGAGACCTGCCGCATCGAGCAGTTTTCTTCCTGTTTTGAAACTCGATAACCGAATTATTTGTGCTGACCTTTGCGCTTCAATTAATTCCGAAGTGGTGTTGTGCACTCCCAACTTCATGAGTTTTTCTGTGCTAGTCGTGATTGGGACGCCGAGCACCTTTTTGACACTTTTGCGCATGAGCGTGTCCAATTTATCCCTTTCCGTTTTGGTCCAATTGAGAGCCGCCACTATGTATATGATATGGCTCATGAGGAAAGCGTGGTGGGTCCTAAGGAGGATATCCTCGCCTATGCCGCCCTTCTTGTTGGACACCCGCATAATTAATCTCAGAATGTTCTCTGTTTTTGTGGTGAGATGGGCTATAGTCTTTGCGTTGCATCCCTTAGAGTCTAATAAAAGCCCCAGAATTTTCATAGAATTGACTCTAGGAATTGTTCGACCATCCTTGGTGCAAACGCTAATGGGCACCTGATCGAGAGGGGTGAGTCCCCTAACACCTCGTCTAGCCTGTCTGTACAGCAGGAGCTCCGACTTTTCCGGCGAAAGCGCCAGTCCCGTACCTTCCAGGAAAGACTCTGTAACATCCAGAGCCTCCTGTAGAGCTTGTTCAACCGCCGCCTCCGATCCTCCGGGACACCAGATTGTAATGTCGTCAGCATATAAAGCGTGTCCGACATTAGGAACTTTAGAAAGGCTTGCCGACAGCTTGCGCATGGCTATGTTGAATAGAAGGGGGGAGATAACTGCCCCTTGGGGAGTACCCCTTCGTCCAAGTTTGAAAGGCTCCGAGACTGATTGTCCCAATTTTATTGCCGCCGTCCGACTCTCGAGGAAAGATTCAACGAAGGAGAAGAATTTAACTCCCAGGTTCAAAGCCGATATCTCCTTAAGAATATAGTCGTGTTTGACAGTATCGAATGCTTTAGTAAGGTCCAGCGCGAGGACCCCTTTTACATCTTTGCTTGGAAAGTCAATTATGTGTGCTTTGAGGAGGAGCATGACATCTTGCGTGGAAAGTGAGGGCCTGAAACCTACCATATTATATGGAAATAGGTCATTCCTCTCGATGTAGCGCGATATCCTGTTGTGTACTGCATGTTCTGCTACTTTGCTAAGGCAAGAAGTAAGGGAGATCGGGCGGAGGTGATCTAAGCTGGGTGATTTACCTGGCTTGGGGATTAAGACTACTGTGACCCTCTTCCAAGTTTCATGTACGACGCCCTCCTCCCATACCCTGTTTATCTCCTTCACTAAGGCCTGAATGGCTTTATCATCCAAATTTCTTAAGAGCCGATTCGTAACTCCATCGGGACCTGGGGCAGACCTTCCGTTTAAGCTATGGAGCACTTCCCTGATCTCAGCTTCCGAGAAGGGAGCGTCCAACTCTGGGGAAGGCACACCCTCATACCGGTGGGGGACAGAAGTTGAGCTCTGGCTAAGCGGAAGGTACTTGTTGGCAAGTATCTGAAATTGGGAAGCTTCTGAGATGCCTGCCATTTTCTCCTTATTAATAAGTCGGTCTATGGCTAGTTTCTGATTGCCTTTGGATTGTCCATCATCTAGGAGGTGTTTGAAGAGGGTCCATTTGCCTCCTTTGCGCATTTTCCCGTCCGCAGCCGAGCAGGCGTCCCTCCATTGTTGTTTATGGAGTTCGGAGCAGTGCTCCTCAATATGCTGATTGAGCTCCGCAATCTTTTTCCGTAGCCTGCGATTTAGCCTTTGTTTTTTCCATCTCTCGATGAGAGAGCGTTTGGCGTCCAGGAGGTGCGCTAACCTTGCATCCATCCCCGGAGCATCAAATTCTGTTACTATCACAAAGAGAGGTATTCTAGAAAGCAGTCTCTTAGGTGCCAGTCCTCTGTTACACTACAGTAAACCTTGCGTTGGGTCTAGTTGGTACATTGCACAATAAGAAGTAAACTTCCTCGGCGCAAACAATACGGGAAAATGATGAAAAATGAAACCATTTCTTTTTTTTGCGTATTGTTTGCGCCAAAAAAGTTCACTTCTTATTGTGCTCTGTTATACTACCCCACTCCTCCCCCAACACTCATCTCATTCCCCTGTAGCTCTTCCCATGCCTTTTTCGCCCTTCTTCGCCAAGTGTCGCGGTTGTGGCGTTCTCGCCTGAGAGACGATTACTGCGTCTCTTAACAGCACCATTCATCCTCCTTCAATTCAAGAATCTCTGCTCACTCTCGTTTCATACAGAGGGAAAATAACTTCCCTCTATCTGATGCTTTGCGAGAGTAGAAGAACACTCTGAAGAGTAACTTGGCTTTTTCACTCCTGCGATACCCTGCGCAGTTTGTAGAGTGTACCACGTCCTTTTCTTACATTCTTCAAGCTATAGCCATCAGATTCTATAATGGGGAAGGCACTCAGTGCGGCGAATTTTATATAAGAAAAGATACATACGCCCCCCCCCCCCCCATTTGCTTCTCTGTTTTGCGATGTCGGCACAACGCTCTCATTTCAAAAAGACGGAAAGGTTTTCTTCAAAATAAAATTGTTTTTTTTTCTTTACAGCAATATAACTGAGTTGAAGATTAGGTATTGCACGCACGAGAAACTCACTCGATTAGGTCACGAACGCAAAAATTGCACACGTGGGGCGGAATCGAAAATAATTAGGCTCGTCATTACTACGGGACATCAGGCTGAGCCCCTGGAGAGAAATATCGGCGGAATTATATTCTAGCTGTGTGACGTTCTCGTCTGAAAGTTGATTATCCCCGAGACAGTGCTGGGACGGCCTTTTCACTGCAAATGCAATCGCCGCGCAGTCACATCTTTTTTTTTTTTACGCGGACGCGCCCTTCTTCGCCCTTCCGCGAAGATCACAAAGCGAGGCGGGTGAAACAAAGGAAGGTCTGGCCGCCGCTCACCGGTGAATGGCGGCCGCCGCACCGCCAGCGACAATGGAAAGACCAGCAATTCCGTCCCGGGCGTACACGTGTGACGTTCCGCCGAATGAACTGCCTCCATCAAGCAGCATTCTCCAGGAGAATGTAGTAATGCTCGAGGATCTGCCACCGCCCTCGACCTCGCAGCCCTCCATCCCCGCACCGTTCGGGGCTGGAGGTATTTGTTCTGCTCTCGGTCAGAGAACTTTAGCGAGTTCCCGGCCGGCCGTTTGAATTTGTTTGCACCGAACAACACAAATAGCCGTGCGTGCGTGCGCGTCGCGGCAGGCCACAGCGCGTGGATCCCTGACCGTGTGCGCTGGCTTAGGTCAGATTCCTGTTTGTTTTTTTTTCTTGCTGGCAGCGAACCTCTTGTTCCGCTTTCTCCCCGGTTCTCGTGCTGCGCAAATTGCACTCCCGCCGTCGCTGATCCTACAGGAGTCGTTGTGCGCCGCCTGCTGGAGCGCTCCACAACTTGGCGCACTGCTCGATGACTGACCGGCAGAATTGCCCCTCGTTTGAGAGAATGCGTGCGGGTCGGCCCCCCGCTTGTCCGCTCTTGATCTCGCCAACTTGATCAGTCCCGACCCAAAAGTGCCCCTTTACCGTCACTCTCTATATTATTTTGTCTTTTCTTGCCAGCTGTAATTTCTGAAAGAAACCGACAGGCGAAAAGCGATGCCTTCTCTTCCTTTATTCCTATTCTTTTTTTCTCTTGCTTAGATCCAGGACGTCGAAATTGTGCTGATGGCACTTTGGACCCGCATGTGAGCCTCCAAAGCGCCGGTGTGTTCGCGAGAGCACCAGTTTGAAGAGGAAGACACTCTTCTGCTGTCGGCATTACTTTTCAAGTAGAGCAGGCACATTTGTAGCGTCTTGACGGTTAAATGACTCGGTTGTTGCAGCTGCTGGGCTCCCCCCCCCCCCCCCCCTCTTTTTTTTGTCTCAATGCACGTATATCCTGACCAGTACACCATATTTCAAGAGGAGTCTACTTCTGCCGTATAAGGTTAGAACCAGAAACTGGAAAAATAAGGCCATTGAATTGAAAACCAAAAGCGCCAGAAGTGGCACTTAACCTGCAAGATCATGATATCAAACAAAAAAATGTTATCCAAGTCACAATAAACCATCGTAACGAGGCTGCAACGACGAATGTTCTTGTTTGCGGTGATTTGTTATGTACAGTTCATGTAGTGAGAATACTGTTTTCTTTTTGCGTCCTTTAATTATGATTCCACTCGCAAAAACCTAACGAAACAATGAATTCAGCATGAGAGACAAACCAGTCATTGCCATACACCGAGCATACTCTCCTCCGATTTGTAGTCTGTCTGGTTTATGGAACTCAGTAGCATTTACTATCATTGCCTTCTAATATATTGGATCATTTAGTTTTTGTGTTATAATACTCGTTTTTTATATACATCCACTATCTAGAATATACTTTACTGTATATTTGATCCAGTTATCTTAATAACACTGTTTGTTTACCAGACAAATTAAAAATTGAAGACCATCGTACTCATGCTACCTTCTAAGAGTCTAATTCACTCTTCGCGTTAATGCCCAAATGGGCGAGCTATTTCGCCCTTACATCTCGCCCCAAACCTTCTAGTACACCGCTCGAAGTCTAAGCAGATGCGACATCTCGACATGCACGTCGAAAGACACTAGCGAAGCAACTGCGTCGAAGGTGTGGCATTCGCACATTAGGCACAGCGTTAGTTCGTCTAAGTGCGTGTGAAGAAACATGCCGTGTTCTGAGCGCAACCGAAATTTTATTTCATGTCTTGGCTGTTTGAAAGCTAGGCCTTCGCGAAACTCATTTCGGCTGCACGCTTGTATAGTGCGAAGTTCGAAGCATGCTATAGAACTATTCCATGTTTGTACACAGCGGTAGGCATCGTCGACATACTGAAGCGTTTGTACCGACGTCACGGCGCGTATGCGTGGAAGTTACAGTACCAGTTTACATCTACCTTGGAGTCTATAGGCTCCAAGGTGGAGTTAAACTGGTAGCGTAACTTCCATAGGAGCCCATCGATCCAGTAGTTGGCGGCTCGTTGCCACCATCGCCATCTAGGTATGTAGGCGGCAACTAACAGTAAACAAAAACAAAAATAAATTATGACATCAAACCGGAAGTGGTAGCGACGTCACGGATTTGCCCTACATGGCATGAAACTAAAAACATTTCCTAATTGCTGACCGTTTACGTGCCATGTGATAAATACGTGATTATTTGCGCCATATGACTTGCTAATTTTGCGCGCGAGAGAAAAAGAAGACCAACAGAAAAAAATGAGTAGTTTTATTAATAGTTTTATTAGCCAAATATTGTACTTGCAGTATACACGGGCACCGAAAACTTTGCAGACAAAATTGTGACCCAACTGCTCACGAGCAAAATAGAAAAATACTTCGAAATCTCACGTTGCCCAATCGTGGCAAACCACCGCCTCGACAATATCGCTTTGGCAACCGTAGAGTACAGCGTCTGGTTGCTTAGCGTGTCGCATTAACCGCACGAAAGGCGAGGGCACGCCGGCCGTGCGCAAGCGAAGGCAGTCAGCAGTCGTAGGAGCGGCTATCTATGTATATGTATACACATTCTGGGAGCTACCTCAGCTCTGAAACGTAATGCCAGTGAACAGCACATAAGCAAATAAACTATAAAAGGTACGTAATAAACCACCACGCGAAAGTCAGCGATGCCTGGTTGAGCCGGCAATGCACCGAACAAAGCGCAAGCCCCGATAGCACATTGATAGCCCCCCCCCCCCCCTTTACGGCACTAGACCAAAAAATGAGGCAACCATTTAGCCGAGTTTCAGATAAACCATAAAGAAAATTTATAGTTGCTTTGACATATAATAAATTGCAAGTATTTGTAAAAACGCAGAGCATAACCACGGAGTGAATGACGATGCGTGGGGCGAAGCGTCCATCAGCCCGTCCGTGCTTCCGTCCGTCCGCGCGATCCTCCATGCGCCCGTACATGCGTCTGTGCGCCTGTTCGTGCGTCCATCCATGTGTACGTCCGCGCGTCCGTCAATCCATTCGTCAGTCGGCTAGCCTGTCTGTCCGTCCGTCCGTGCGTTCATCTAGTGAACACTTCAAGCACCGCCATCTAGCATCCCCCACCCGGTCGCACATACCCGCTCTAGAGTGCGTATGGGTTTGCCCCGCCGCGGTGGCCTAGTGGCTAAGGTACTCGGCTGCTGACCCGCAGGTCGCGGGTTCGATTCCCGGCTGCGGCGGCTGCATTTCCGATGGAGGCGGAAATGTTGTAGGCCCGTGTACTCAGATTTGGGTGCACGTTAAAGAACCCCAGGTGGTCAAAATTTCCGGAGCCCTCCACTACGGCGTCTCTCATAATCAGAAGTGGTTTTGGGACGTTAAACCCCACAAATCAATCAATCAATTAGAGTGCGTATGGGCCACCGGTGGCTACCTACTACTACTACATACATCGGGAACGCACGACCCACGCCTTCAGGAGGTTCACCCCTGAAAAGATTATATTGAAATTTTGGTTATTTTGCCCCTTCTCACCGAGTCCGCTTCAATCATCGGCGGCACTTTTTGTTCTAAGTTTCACGACCGATATAATTTGATTATGAAGGCTCCGCCTAGGCCAAAGCTCGCCACTGCCCTCTATGCAGCTTTGCAGCTGCTCCTGAGGCTCCCCGACGCGGTGTGCTTAGAACAGCTTTGCCGCTGCATGGCCGGGCTACACTGCCTGGTCGCAGCTACCCGGCCGTTGTATAACGTGACATATGGCACAGCAGATGCCCGGCCGTGGCAGCTGCTGCACCAGTTGTCGCGTGTTTGTAGAGGGCGATGGCGTGTTTTGGGCAGAGCCTATACGCGCTGCGACATCGATGCAGGCACCTCGGTATGTCGACGGCACCTACCACTGTGTACAAACATGAAGCAGGTCTATAGAAATACCCGCAGGGCGCGGGTTCGAATCCCGGCTGCGGCGGCTGCATTTCCGATGGAGGCGGAAATGTTGTAGGCCCGTGTACTCAGATTTGGGTGCACGTTAAAGAACCCCAGGTGGTCTAAATTTCCGGAGCCCTCCACTACGGCGTCTCTCATAATCATGTAGTGGTTTTGGGACGTTAAACCCCACATATCAATCAATCAATCTATAGAAATAGTCGCGTAGTAACGAGTAGGGCACTGAGGCCGTGAAAAAAGAATTGACGGCGTAAACGTTGCTGGCAGCCAAACTTTTTCAAAAGAAGGCTACACTTGACGCAATAAATTTTGGGGTTTGTCACATTGAGTGAGATTATACAACCTTAGGGTCTATTTCGAAGCAAGTTCATGCCTTCCTGGTACATGAAAAGATGTACTAAAGGGGCTTGTGGCCCTTCAAGCTTTCAGTTAACTTCTTATTATTTATTCAATATTTTTTTTCGAATAGGACTGCCTCACGAGCACAGACGTCACAAAATCACCTTTATATTGTTACGATAAGCCGTTCGGAACCACATTTCATATCATTCTCTTTATTTACGATGAAAAATATTATCCGGCCTTGCAATGCACAACCGCAGTCATGGTCCATTATGAATATAATCGGCAATCGGATCAAGGCGGGCATAATTAAGACAGCGTTATAATAAGACATTGCTAATCAAGACAATACTCCCTAAAGGTCTGGTATAGCAAGCGAGTCTGGCATGCGTGGAAAAGATACTTTAACTCGATAGCGTTAGAGAGCTCGTGTCGCATAAATTCCGCCGTTGGTATCGGCACCGTTGATTGTGAGCAAAAAATGGTCCGCGAGCGAAAAATTGAGAAAGAAGCAAATAAAATGAAGAATAAAATTTTTGGTCCCATTGATGATCGAACCCGGTCCGTCCGCATGGCAAGCAAGGGTCCTACCACAAAGCCACGTTGTTACTTGCAGCGCCTTCGGGAAAAAACACTATATAAACGGCATGTACTGGAAAGAGTCTACTTAACTGGTTTTGTTCGACAGGTGTCACGACGAAAACAAGCCCATTCCGCTATTTGTATGCGAATTTGGGAGGCCATCAAACTACGTCGAAAATAGCCGGGATAGCGCAGCCATCGCCGCTTAAAACACAAAGAAACTTTCAAACAGCTCTGAAAATGAACAACTATGTCCATCGAGCTGAAAACATATCGCGCTTTTTCAGAGGCGTTGATCAAGCAAACAGCAAACGCTAGAAGATGTGCTGCCATCTGTGAGGTATTGTGAGCCTCTTTATTGCCTGCTAGATGACAAGCGCGTGGCGTGTATCTTGGAGGCCATGCGACTCTTGCTTTAGATCTAAAAACCTGTATGTACCAATCGAGCGCGCGCGTGTTTGTGTCTGTGTGCCATCTGTGAGACATTGTAACAAACGTGTCTAGACTACAGCAGAGCGCCTTTCTAGCAGAAGGAAGTGGCCACACTGTACGGTCTTGCTCATCAATGAGCAATGAGTGAGGCCTACGCGGAGTTCATAATAGAGGACCATGTGACTATATCACTGTACAATATTTTCATGAAGTTGTTATAGGAGTGCTGTTAAATAAATCGAAAACCTGTACAATTGCTTTAGATACGTCGCGCTTGCGCATGCGCGTGTTTGTGTGCGTGTCTGTGTAACAAAACATAATAATAAGTATGCACTTAGCGGTTGAAGGGTGCACTAGGGTCCGGATTTCGCTATCGCGTTCAAATTTTCAAGGCGAAGCTTAAGTGTCCCCCAATTTTCATGATAGCAGCAATAACTTAGTGCAAAATTTTTCTGCAGTTTAACGTGGTTAAACCAAGGTTGCAGGGGGACAGCTCGGCTTCCCTGGTTTGGGAAGGAAAGATACCATTCGTTACAGATATTTCACTTCCTTACGTGGCTCTGTTTAAGCAAGTACGACGGGAAGCAGGTATTGATTGATTGATTGATTGATTGATTGATTGATTGATATATGGGGTGTAACGTCCCAAAACCACGATATGATTATGAGAGACTCTGTAGTGGAGGGCTCCGGAAATTTATACCACCTGGAGTTCTTTAACGTGCACCGTAATCTGAGAGCGCGGGCCTACATTATTTCCGGCTCCATCTGAAATGCTGTCGCCGCCACCGGGATTCGACCCGCGACATGGTGGCCAGCAGCCGAGTACATTAGCCACTAGACCACCCCGGCGGGGCGACGAGAAGCGGCTTAACGCCGCAACAAGGGCGCCTAGTCATAGTGGCTACAGCGTACCGCAACACAACAAACGCACATTGCTTGATGCTCCAGGCACGAATGCGCAGTGAACATAGATGCAGCCAGCGTTTCTGGATGTGGCGGCATGAAAAACTCACATTGAGCTCGGATTAATTTTCTTGAACGCGCCACGCTTGTGTTCCGGGGAAGCACTTTCACTGGCGTTAACCTTGGCTGTGCTTGAAGATCAAATTCACGCGACGAGAACTAAAGCTGTCCTCTGAGATATTCCCGGGGTCAACGTAAAACCACCTATCAAGACAAATAGGCCTGAAACTCACATCGTGACGCAGAATTCATGGCGACTAGTCAAGTAAAGCGCGAAAACATAACAATAAGGCGGGCTTCGGGTCTAAACGACGCGAGTACTGAATGAGACCAAGCTAGAAGATCCCGTTTCGCAGCGCGAAGGTGCATAATGACTCAGAGGAAGAAATATGTAAACAAAATAAAAAAGAGCACAAAAGGGCAGAAAAGTGTCATGTTCTCAAATCGGTGATGTCTACCAAGAGACGCAGTAAAATCTGTGCGAGCGAACACGTCTGACTGACAAATAAAGAGGAAAAAGTAGACGGTGATAAGGAAACGAGACAAGTAAAGCTAATAAAAACACGACGCTGACAAGGCTGGAGAAATAGCAAGCAATGAAAGACAAAAATAAAACAAGTGAGACACCAAATGCCTTAGATAGGGAATAAAAACAACACCAAGGGAAAAAATGGAGGCAACTTCCCGGTTACAAACTAAGAGCAAACAACGCTGTTTCAAATGGGCACAAGCAAAAGTAGCAAAAGAAGTATACAAACAAGGTTAACATATAGCCATGCCTGCGAGAGCTCGCCAAGATACATGTTCTGAGAAAAAAAAACATATATAAGGAATAGGGAATGGGGCATGCGCAGAGGTTACCGATGGAGTGGCTAATTACCGCTACCCCGTTTGGAGAAAATAGCACGAGATAGTCAAACTGAAAAAGACACTTGATTCGACGAATACGAGAGAAAGAAAAAAAAGGAACTGAGGGACGACGGCATGCAGCAAGTGTAACCTACACTCAAATTTACGCGTGGTCACTAAGGCTTATTGTCCAAAAGACTTCGAGATGCACTAACGACTAGTCCAATCAAGGTATACTATATGCTTAGGGACTTATACACGCACGCTACTGCGTGATAGTTCAAAATGTGGCTTTAAAAGAAAGCTGGCAAACTTACGAACAATGCCATGCTAGACTACAGCCTAGATGAAAATAACGAAATGGCCACATTTTAAACCAAAAGTCAAGAGCACTCTGCCGCCGTGCCACTCTCGTTATATAATCGTCATGTCTCTTCATGAGAATTTAGGGTTCTTGTTAAACCACTAAAAAAGTGAATAAATTGAAATAGTTTGGGAGATTGCATGGACTGAGTTCTGCTTGTGTAAGATATCAACCTTTGCAAATGTGAGACCAATCAACGGCTTGAAACGCGGCTTGGCTAATGCATCTTATGGTCGCAATCACGCATGCAGTTTTCAAATGCTTTGTGAACATCGATAATCCGCTGCGCTAGTCTGCGTGAAGAAGATGAAAAACAAAGTTCAAGCAGCTTTTTTTTAATTATTTTACTGTGTCCGTCGGTGAACATAAGTTTTGCTAACCAGCCTGCGTCTTAATTGGAAGCATCCCATGCAAAAGAAAAAAAAACATGTTGAGAAAAAAGAGAATTTGAGAAAAACGGAGTCCTGGTCACGCGTATGCGTCTGAAGAAGTGAGTCCTTTCGTTGCATCGGTCATACATTCACCGAGTCAAATTCTCAAAACGTGTGTTAGGTTCAACCGATCTATAAAAAGACATATAATTACCAATGACTATGTCGAGTGTATAGTTGTAAATACGGAAAACCAATTGTGAACTCTCCTACGTATTACTAAAAAAACCTTTTTGGGTCCGCATTCACAAGAACATTTTACACTCTAATTGTCCGTAATAAAGACACTTAAGCAAATTGTGTTGTAATTAGTAAAAGTGCGCGCCAATGGCAAGAAAGTACTTACGAAAAAAGGTTTTGTGAACTTGGACTCTACAATTGTGTGTGCGAGAAAAGTTTAAACGTTGTTGATGCTGTGCATGTGATGAGCAAACGCACCGGCCAATGGAAGATTGCGCTCACCAATGAACATATATGTGAACACGGACCCAGGATTCGGGGCAATATTCACAGATTCTTTTTCATAGGGCTTATTCCCACCAGACAGCAGTATTCACGAATGATGTGCCTAGCTTCCCAATGAGTCGGATACTTTTACAGGAAGCACTACGAAGACATGTTTTGTGAGTACGGGTCATGGTTTGTCTTGCGTATAAGTACTGCCTGCGATGTTTATCTCGTGATCACTTGGATCTCGTTCACGATTAACGCGCGTGAACGCAATCCCATGAAATACAATTACTATGCAAGCTATGAACTTATTCAAACACATTAAATTCAATTTATTTATTTATTTATTTATTGCAACACTCTCAACTCAGAATGTGAAGGCCTGACTGCCAAACGCGGGACGTAAGTTGTATTTCCACAGAAAAAGATGAAGCGGATAAATTATCGGGGTTTGTGCCAGGCAGAGAACAAAAAGAGTAATGTGATCACGCGTGGCACTAGAATAAGCACAGCCGACAAGCAAATGCGGTGCGGATTATCCCATCTCCTGCAGATGTTTGATGTAGCCGTCGCAAATCGTTTCTTATTTCGAGCTAAGCTTTTGGCCTTCGGCGGATGCCATTTGCAGCCCGCCTTTCTTGCGGAATCGTTCTACGCCAAGGACGACTTAGGCACGGGCCGTTCCGTGCAAGCACGCGAGCGCCAGATATCAATAGAACCAGAACATCATTTAAATGGCGATAAGCCGCGCTGCGACAATTGGGTCTCGGGTTTCATTCGGCGATGTTTAAAAGTTGTACGGCAAGGCAATTTCTGCAGTGCTCCTTTCCTTTTTTTCCCCGCTGAGTTTCCACGTAATTACCTCGGCTGAAAACGAGAGGCGTCACCGTACGCGCCTCAATATCGCGCCTGCTTCTGAGGCCGCAGACACCGAACGCGTTAAGTCGTTCGATACCGAGCGTTGAATGCGGCCAGAGACTTTACTTTTCAATAAGTAACGATTTTCGCGGAAAAACGCTGTTTCCGAACAATACACTAATCGACTAGCCGCTTTCGCAGAAAAAGAGCAAACAAAACAGGCGTACCCGTTTTCATCAGCGCAACGTTTCTAAAGCTGCGCGCGGGATCCTAGAATTTCACATTATACTGATATCTGCAGTAACACCTTATCTGTGAGGGTCGCCTTACTCAAGCTGCCCACTTTGAGAAGATGCACATAGTCAGCGTAATATAAAGATGGGACACGCAGCGCGCATATATACTATGCATGCTTTAGGCGCGCGTGTTGCTAGAAAATTAATAACGAAGCAACTTTTGCAACGCGCGAATGGATCGCGAACAAGCATGGAAGAAGTTTAGACGCACGAAAGACGTGTGCTTTTTGTCATGTCGCATTTTTCCACTGCTCTATATGAATATCATTCGGGTGGCAGGAAGTCTCACTGAACCGCTCGGGTAGTGTTCTCTTTATTTTTGCTTATATAGGAGCCAGTCTCAACAGAAGAACACAGCTCCTATTAAGTCGGCAAAGGGAAGCCGGGGGCAAATTAATGAGTATGGGATATCTGGAGAAAGTGGAGAAAAACCAATATAGAAGCGACGCTGAGCAGGCCGCTCAAAAGCAAGTAACGCTACCCCCCCCCCCCGCCAAAAAAAAAATCGTAAAGCATGCAGCGGGACAGATAGAAAGAGAAATAGAGAGGAGTAAACCGAAGAAAAACTTGATGAGTCTTGCAACGTATCCTCCACGTCTTCAGTTGATCGTCGAGCGCTCAACTCCGAGAGCGTTCAAGGGAGGACACTTTGAGCAAGCTGTTTCTGAGACGCTCGCTGCTGCTGCGCTTCACTTCTGCATTGCTTTTCTGTTCCGTGCGGCTATGCTGCTCTTTGCTCGTCGCCCTCAAGTGCGCGCACCTATTCTATTTGTTTTGCTCTGAAGTTCCAGTTTTGTTCTCGCCGGCGCGATTCAGTGAAGTCGTGCGAAGTTATTGCAAGCAAGAGGAACATCATTTCAGACCCAGGAGGTGATATCAAGTTCGCGAAGCTTTTCTCCTCATTGCTCTTCATTTTTCTTCTTTTCTCTTTCGTAAATAGTTGGCCGCACATTTCAGTCGGAGTGAAAAGCTCTTATATGCATTTCTTGCTTTTATTACGTAAAAGAATAACATAAGTCTTGAGTACATGTAATATATATTTATTGGAAACGCCACAGTATGCAGGCTGTTTTGTTTTGTTTTTGTTTTTGCCGCCGGGCCAGATTGAGGTGTCATCGCCAGCTCTACATCGGTTAGAAATGTCGATTTGACCTTAGTATACAAGGGCAGTCTGGTCTTCTTGTCAAAAGAGATATGCTGTCCTGGGCATTAAATATTAGCAATGCGCCCACCCCGTGTTCAAGAAGAAGATGGTCTCACTGAAGCGCTGCGCCGCAGTCAGTAATGCTTATCTCTATGTGCCTGCTTCATTGCACTCTGCTCTGTTCATTATCTACGTCGGCTGCTGGATCGCAGTCATTAGGACTAAGATTCTGCAGGAAAAGTAAATGTCAAACAGAGAAAAGAAGAAACAACTAACGAATTGTTCCTTTCCGCGTCTTTCAAACACTATCAAGACACAATATTCAATTTTAAGCTCAACTGAAAGCAAGTGTGCGGCAGACACTTATAGAAACCTGTGGCTAACAGAGATACAGAACTTTATTATTACTCTTAACAGATGAATGACACACTTGTCCAGCTTTGGAAACAAGATATAATAATCATAATAATAATAATAATAATAATAATAATAATAATAATAATAATAATAATAATAATAATAATAATAATAATATAATAATGAAGAGTTTCGCGTGCCAAAAACTATGATATAATTGTGAGGGACTCAAGTGGAGAGCTCCATTGGAGGACTCCAGAAAATTCACTATCTGATGTTTTTTTTACTCGCACTGACGCGGCTTAGCACAGGGGCCTTTACCAATTCGCATCCATAGAAATTTATTTATTTTATTTATTTGTTTACAGGTACTGAAGTCACTATTCGGTGATTTAAGCAGGGTGGTACACAAAGTTAGACATGAGCGAAATGGCAAGTACAGGTGTATATATTATATGCACTGTAATTGGAAACAAGGTGTGACTTATTACAATCATGCTTCTTCAACTTGGTACAGTTTGCTTCTTTGAGGCTCTGCTTGCCCCAGAATGAGATAAAGGAGATAAATCATTCAAATAAAGCAAGTTTCTAGCATAGATAAAAGTCAGTGGCGTTGTCACGCGAGTGTGTGCTCTTTATGCTTTTGTTTTAATCTAAACAAATAAAAAGGGAGAAAAATTATCAATAAATAAAAAATCACAGTTTGGTCTCAAAGGCGAAGCATTGAATTTGATAGAAAAAAACTGAAATGTCAGTGGAAGTATGGCAAGCAGCTAGCGGAAAGCGGCCTGCTGCTCAAACAAAGAATGACGCACGAAAGAAACGCACAGGAATACACAGGACGAGTGCGAAGTGCGAAAGTTAATACTTCATCAAGCCCCTGTTTTAGCGTTTGTAGCCAGCAATTCACTAATTTCGCAAACGGGGCTCCAACAGCGAACAAGTGACTTTCCTTCGGTGGTAACAGAGGACGTGATAAACTTCCCCTGAAGAGATGAGCGCTTGGGTACAAATGACCACGGCCTCTTTCTTTTTTTTCAAAGTCTTAGGCGCACATCCCCAGACGAAACAATGGGGGAGTTTTAGAATTCGATACCGGTAGAATTCGATACAGTTGCACGTGAAGCCACGGCTCATGTACCCTGCGGGTCTAGATTCTGGTCACTAAAATAAAACTTCACTTGGGTCTAGCTTGTACATACTCCTGCGGCTAAAATTATAGCGCAAACGAACTTGTTTGTCCTTATTACCCTTTCTTCACTTACTTGTTCCTGCACTAATCTGCATATGATTCCATGCCTTCGCTTATCTAATACACTATCATCGTTGTTGCACGTTTTAGTTTAGAGCTGCTAATGTGTGCGCATGTGTGGTAATGTTGCCTGGGGCGTATATATGCGTTCACGTGCCAAAGAATAAAGCATTTGTTAGGCAGCGCTTTTGCCGTACGTGTTTTTTTTTCTGCGTGGATGTCTTGTGCGCTTGCGCTGTAATCCTAGCATCAGGATTTCGGTCATGCTATAGGATGTATACTGTGAATTTCGTTCAGCTTTCTTGCTTCTTCCCTCCTGCAGCATAAGCCTACAAAAGACCCAAAGCGTTCCAACGAGTTCGCACCACCTCGATCCACGGGACGCGCTTCTTTTTTTCCGGCTGACTGGCCAAGAGTGGCATGGTGTTACGAGCGAAAAATCGGGAACTAGTGTCAGTCAACAGAGCTGCAGAGCCAAGAAGGGGGGGGGGGGGCATGACCAAATCTATGGTGTACCACTTCGAACAATTTATCGCCTGAATTATCTTTATAACAGGCTGTTATGTACACTGGCGGTCAAAATTTTGCGGACCATGGGAGCGCATGTCAGCTTGGCCAGCAAGCACCGCGGCGCCTTCTGACGGCTGCTTGCGAAGCCCAAGAGCACGCGCTGCGCAAGCGCATCGTTTTTTAAAGACGATAGTCATTCTTGGGGATCTTCAACGCAAAAGTTTTGGTCTGTCTGTCTGTCTGTCTGTCTGTCTGTCTGTTCGTCCGTCCGTCCCCCCTTAACGGTACCCTAAACCGTCACCAAAGTGGTCAAACGGTACTCCAAACGGCCGACCCCATCCGCAGTGCCCACTAATATTGCTCAAGGTTCAACGTTCATAATTGTGCGATTGTCAATTTAAAAAAGACTATCGTCTCTTAAAGCAGTTATTGCCCATATCTGAGGCACCATGACAACACGTCCATATTATGTATGTGTATTTTTTACTAGAAAAGACATACATAAGTAGTTTTAAAGACCGTAGCGTTTATCGCGCTGCGCTGACCATGCAACGCTTGCATGAAAAGATGAGTGTTTCCAACACTTTGTTAAGACGACACGGTGGTGGCCGCCTACCCGTCGCCTTGCGTTCTACACCTTATCACCTCAGAGACAGGCGCGCACACCGAGCGCTTCGTTTTCCAGGATAACTGCCAGATATCGCTTATGTCTCACGTGTGACGTGACTTGATGCGCTCGTTCACCTCCGCTGAACGCTCGAGGCCCTCTAACGCAGCGCCTCCAGAATACCATTAACCGATTTTCTTGCGTAGAACATCAAATAAGCATTTTGTTCACTCTCTCCAGACGTATTGATTTAATTGATTGTTGGGGTTTAACGTCCCAAAACCACCATATGATTATGAGAGACGCCATAGTGGAGGACTACAGAAATTTCGACCACCTGGGGTTCTTTAACGTGCACCCAAATCTGAGCACACGGGCCTACAACCTTTCCGCCTCCATCGGAAAGGCTGCCGCCGCAGCCAGGATTTGAACCCGCGACCTGCCGGTCAGCAGCCGAGTACCTTAGCCACTAGACGACCACGGCGGGGCGCTCTCTCCAGACGTAAGACAATCGTCTTCGACGACATTCGCAGTGTAACATGCAGATACGGGGCCAATTTTTTTTTTACCTGCCAGCCTGCCCGTCCGCTCGCTTTAACAGCTCGCACTGGAACGCAAAAAAAAAGCCATTGGTGTCACCTCTTTTGTCACCGCGGAAACACCAAGCGATGATATCGTGTTAACAACACGTAATTTGTAGTCGCACTGCTCAGTGCGCGCCGCATTCCAGGCTTTAGGTCCAGACGCTCCACAAGACAATTCCACAAAACACCGTGAGAAATTTCAGCATGCACACCTTTTACGAATGAAAGCAGATCAATAACCTTATCACAAAAACGATTTTCGAAAAGCGGACGCCGCATGCATGTTGTCGGTGCAGCGGAGCGTCTGGGATTGATGATGCTAAGACACAGAATGCACTCGGCGCGCACAGAACACTGCCAGTACAAATTACTTCTTTTCATCACGATGTGATCACTCGGTGTTTCTGCTGCGCCAGCAGGAGTTACGACACCTTGCGCTTCTTCGAGGCGCGTGCTGCTGAATAGAGCCATTCTTTTCACCTGCACTTCCTGAACCGGTTCACGGAGGTGCTGCGCTTTGACATTCGTTTCACAACTTCAACATGGCGGCGGAAGCACCAAAGTATTCGTTTTGAAAAAGTGCAGCTGTCGTGCAAGGCCAGTTCACGAATTCCTTGCACCTCCTCGCGAGGTATACTTCCGAGTCAATGCAGCACAAGATGGCTGCAGCTACAACAGATGATGATTGATGATTTATATTTGGGGTTTAACGTCCCAAAACCACCATATGATTATGAGAGACGCCGTAGTGGAGGGCTCCGGAAATTTCGACCACCTGGGGTTCTTTAACGTGCTCCCAAATCTGAGCACACGGGCCTACAACATTTCCGCCTCTATCGGAAATGCAGCCGCCGCAGCCGGGATTCAAACCCGCGACCTGCGGGTCAGCAGCCGAGTACCTTAGCCACTAGACTACCGCGGTGGGGCAGCCACAGCAGATGACACAGCCGATTGCATTCTTGTCTGTTTTAGCGACGAGCAACAATTGCGACAATGAACCTTTACTAATATACACATGCCAAGCACCGTAAGCGGCACCGTCGTTTACGAATCACAGCCTCCACAACCCACGACCGCCGAAAAGTAGCATACGGCTTGCAGGACAGCTGCACTCTCATATTTGTTTCCGCGTCTCGTCGCTGCTGCACTCGCTGAAACGTCACCTGCACGAAGACGACACCCAAATGACACCAACGTGAACTAGTCCTGGAAGTGCAGGGTGAATTGAATGGAGCAGGCTGGCAGGTAAAAAAAGCACGGGCGTGCGCAGCGCATGCTCTTGAGATTTGCACGCAGCCGTCAGAAGGCGCCGCGGTGCTAGAGCTAACACGTGCTCCTGTGGTCCGCAAAATTTTGACCGCTATTGTGCATTCGCAAGACAGCTTAATATTTTATAGTGCAGACCTCGGGGATCCTATAAGAAGCGTTAGTATATAGTGAAAGTTCTGGAAACCAACGGGCTTTGTGGTGCGATGCTACAATTTCACGAGCATGTTTTAGTGGGCCACTGAATTGCATATACTGTTTTGTTTGTGAGCTATCACTTTTCTTACAACCGCAATAAATCCTGCAAAGAGATTGTCTCTTTCGATTGTCAAGTATCCCTATCAGCTTGTGCACAGAGTACGAACATCACAGTGTGTCCTCCAAGTGATCAGGCCGCCGCTTGGTCTAGACGTACAAATACACAAAGCTCATAACATTTTTGAGACGCAAGAGCTGTTGCGAGAGTAACAATACTAATTGTTGGAATTTATTGTCACACAACGAAGATATGAATATGAAAGATGCCGTAGTGGAGTGTTCCGGAAATTTAGACCACTAGGGGTTTTTTAACATGTACCTAAGCCTAAGCACACAGGTCTAGAGCATTTTGGCCTCCATCGAAAATGCGGTCACGACAGCCGGCATTCGATCTAGAGACCTGTGGGCCGGCACTCGAGCAGCATAGCCACTATAGGCCATCGTGGCGGGGTGATTAGAAGAGCAGGTCTCACCTCTTGATTAAGTCATATGTGGAATTTAACGTCATCATATGATTATGAGAGACGCCGTAGTGGAGGGCTGCGGAAATTTCGACCACCTGGGGATCTTTAACGTGCACACAAATCTGAGCACACGGACGGGCCTCAGAAATTTCGCCTCCATTGGAAATGCAGCCGCCGCAACCGGGATTCGATCCCGTGACCTGCTGGTAAGCAGCCGAGTACCTTAGCCACTAGACCACCACGGCGAGGCCTCTTCAAAGTCGAAAAAAAAAACCTCAAGTGACCATTGCTTCCTGCGCCTGTGCAGATTTCCTCAACTACAGTTTCGCCGCATTCGTTAGCTTTCGCCGCAAATCAATTTGGATGCGAGGCAGCTTTTGCTCGAGGCTGTGTCCATCCTTCTATCACGCATCCGCTCCCTCACTGCACAAGCACGTCTCCTCCCTTTCTCTCATTTCCTATGTTCTCCTCTCTCTCCCGAGTAGGCGGCGAAGGGAACGTTTCCGCAAGACAGAGCTCATATGCTTTGTTCGTAGCCGTTGATCGTCGGTCTTGCGGCGTTCCAAATTTTCGAGAGACAGAGCACGTCTGCTTTGGTTAGCACGGGATCTCGTTCGATGTCACTGGCGTGTACGTTGAGAGATCGGCTGTTTAGCAGTGCTATAGTCATGGTCACCAGTAGCGTTGGTCACCGTGGCAGCGTTGACGGCAGTGCTCATAACATCAAGCGATGGTCCCCGACAGCGTTAGTTAAGTGGAGCGTCTGCTTGTTTCTGTGGGTGCTGTTTGCCATCTCCCCGCTGCTTCACATCCACACATGGTTCCCTCTGGCGGTCTCGTGGGAGATGGCGTTATGTTTGTTGGAGTGAAGCTTCATTTGTTTACATCGGAAACTACAGGTTGTTCAAAGCCCCCGAAAAAAAAAGTAACGTTTAACATAATTCGTCTAAGCGTTCAATTTGGTAACGAATAAGGCACAGTCACCGATGCACGAAACGGCGTGTGTTCTCTAGGTACGTCGAATGTACACGGCAGCATAAGCAGACTTAAGAGCCAAAGCAAACGCGCATCGTACTAGGCACACAGAATCTGTATCATGCGACGCACGCTAACGTTCAATGAACCCCTCGCTTTTCTTTCGGTGAGATTTATGCCCACATGCTCACAGACAAGGTGCAAACTTACTGTAAACAAGATGTGACTACTACTAAGGACTTTTTTTTCCTTCCCAAAATCATAAGAAAGAATAAACTTTACCTCAAGCAAATATTTCCTGTGAGCCGGAACGCACTGGAGGGTATGTTTTGTTTTGTTTTTGTTGTGCTTCTGGTATACTCTAAAGTATGAGTACTTCCTGAAATTCGCAATAGTTTCCAATCCAGAAGATGTTGTAGGCGGTGCTACGCAAGCGTCCTGTTCTGGCGTAAAACCATGACTGCGTATCATTTATGTTTATCTTTCCATGTTTTCTCTTTATTTGTTCTTTTATATTAGTTCCTCATGTCATACTAACAATAGGATAATTACTGTCCATAATTCTCCATACCTTCGGAGCCCATTGTATGCGCGCTCGCGGTGCTTGCAGATTCAACGAGATCCCTCATTGAGGCCCGCGTCGGGTTGAGCGTGTTCTATACTTTCTGTGTTTACTTTGGCAGCGATAAATATTTGTCACGCACGTGGGACTCTTGCCAAGGAGGACTGAAAGAGTCAGGTCACTTCGACGCTGCCACCATAAAATGCAGTGCTCCGTTGGACGATTGTTTCGATCGTATAAGCGTGATGCCCCGAACAGCTTTGAATAGAAGGAATAAACCGGAACCGGTCTAAAATATACGTTTGCCTCAAAGGTGGTACATCAGGTTGGCACCAAGCCCGAGGGCCTTTCTACCTTTTCTTTGCCGGTTTTCTTTCATACCGGCGCTTGTTTAGAGCGGCGTTCTTAACGCTGTTAAGCCGAGTCGACCATGTCTCCCTCCATCCATATATACACTTCTCGCCACCAAACGCTACGCCCTTGCGAGCTTTTTTTCTTCCTCGCTCGGTTTCTAGCCCTTTGTATATTCTTTGGGCGTAGAATTTTGATGGTGCAGCTGAATATTGCAGTCAGCTATACAGCGCGATTCCTCTGAGGCTTGGCGGGGGTGTAACGGTGAAAATTCCGGCGGTGCCTTTTCTCAGCTCCCCGTTTTATGGCCTTTATTGCGAGATAGGGGGAGCGGTAAAAATTTCTGCCTGCCTATGAAAATGATAGCGGCGACCCCTTCCGACAACTTGGCAGTGGCGACGAGGTTCATGCGCTCCCGCAATCGTTTATATTTTTCCACTCTTGTCTCCCTTTCTTGAATGCGCGCTTGTTTCTGGTTCACTGTCGTCTCGAATGTACTCAGTGTCAGCGCGGTAAATCTAGCCAGTAGCTTACGTTCCCGCTGAAGCGCATGATTGGAGCGCCACCCAATACTCGTGTCCTCCGAGTAACAGTCGCTTGACTATTTAAAGACGATAGTCTTTCTTGGTGACCTTCGATGCAAAAAATTTGATCTGTCTGAGTGTCTGTACATTTGTCTGTTTGTCTACTCTTACCGGCATCGGGTACTTGAAACGGCCGACCCCATCCTGAGCGACCACCAATGTTGCTCAAGGTTGAACGTTCATGCATGTACAATTGTCAATGAAAAATCAATCACTGCGCATGTCTGGGGCACCATAACAATACGCATATATTCTTAATATGCATTTCTTACTAGAAAACGCATATATAAGTAATTTTAAGGACTCTAGCGCCTATCACGCTGTGCTTACCATGCAACGCTTGCACGGAACGGGGAGTGTTTCCAACGCTTCGCTAAGACGACACGTGGTGGCACCTACCCGTCGCCTCACATTCTACAGCTTATCACCTCTGAGACGGGCGCGCACGGCCACGCGCTTTGTTTTCCAAAAGAAACTGCCAGATGGCGCTCATGTCTCACGTGTGACGTGACTTGATGCGCTCGTTCGCCTCCGCTGCACGCTCGAGGCACTCTAACGCAGCGCCTTCCGAATACCATTCACCAATTTTCTTGCTCAGAACATCAAATCAATGTTTTGTTCACTCTCTCCCTACGCAAGACTATCATCTTTCGACGACTTTCGCAGATTAGATGCAGATACGGGACCATTTGTTTTCTTTCGCATCATTGTTTTCGGTCATGCAGGTAGCTCGAAAAACACAAGGACGGTGGGGAATCTTTTGATGTCACGCCTATCGACGGCGAAAGTATTGAGTGGCAGTGGTATTCTTCACCTGTATGGTAACGCCGTAGAATTCGAGTCTCTACCGTTCTTATTCGATAAGACAACTTCTCAGCATGTGACGATCTCATTTGTTGAGTTTCGTCTGTCTTCCTTTTTTTATTGTATCAAGTGAGCCCATTGTTGCAACGCCCCTCATGATTCAGTTTAGAGAGATTTGACTATTTTTATGCTTTTGTTATCTCGGCATGACATTTTTAGTTGTCTGTCGTCGAGTTTATCAGTATCATCTCACGGCAACAGTTAAAATTAGTTTCTGTATTTATTCCTTCTATTGTAAAGGAACCACTGTCCCAGCAGGAAAACAGACAGATAAGACTGGATATGTCTGACTGACAGATAAGACTGGAGTTAACTTTGTGTTTTTTTATTTCTACTTTTTTGAAGTTCTTCCGAAATTGAGGCATCACAGCAAGATAAGTAAAAATAAAATACACAAAACGAACAATGCGGCGTTGTGTTTGTTGCACGAAACGAATTTCCGTGTTTTTCGTAAAACTTGGGCTCGCTATGATTCACTTCGCTTTTGCAAAGTTCAGCTTGTCACAGCTATTCAACAAGACGTCATTCATGTCTAAATATCAAGGTTGTCGCCAGCTTAGTTAACCCAGCCGCCAAATTATTCATTCATTTTCATTTTATTTGCTTTACTTTTGGGCCTTTGACGGTCACATCACTTTGCAAGGAAGATTTATTAACATTATTTAACGTACGATTTGAAGGGCAGCTCTGTAACAATCATATGAACTCCAGTAGCAAATATGCTCTCAAATCACACGACGAAATGAACTGGCCACAATTAAGTGAATGTCAGGAAGACATTAAAAGAACATTACCATTTCCTTTCTCTATTGTTTCATAAGTGCAGCCTTTACAATTGTTTAATGTTGTCACCTGCACGCTGACTTCAAGCACACGGTGATTCCTTTGCTGTAAAACATTTTACAGCGAAAGCTGTATGAGATCACAACTCGGGTCACGCGGAGTTGTCCGCCGCGGCCGCCGGTGTCCGTATACCACATCGCGCGATTTTAGAAAAAAAAACTACACCATTGACACAGGGGAGCTTAAACACGGGCCCGCTGCGTGCCAGCCCAGTAT
Organism: Rhipicephalus annulatus; assembly: GCA_013436015.1. Lineage (NCBI taxonomy): Eukaryota > Metazoa > Arthropoda > Arachnida > Ixodida > Ixodidae > Rhipicephalus > Rhipicephalus annulatus. The sequence continues at coordinate 217,216 of WOVY01009425.1, read as the reverse complement.
AAAACTGAGTTACACCGGTGCGTGTAACTTGTTGTTAAACTTACCTTAGGCCAGCTTGACTTAGCACCAGTGACAGAGTGGGGCTCGAACCCGAGTCCGCTGGGTAAATACCCAGTAGTTTACCACTGAGCTACACCGGTGATTGTCACTTGTTGTCAAACTTGCCTTAGGCAGGCTTGATGTCGGGAAAGCAATCATGTTATTCCAACTTATAAAGCGTTTTAAAACAGTAAAAGAACAACCAGTCATCGCACAATGCGAATAGCGCAACGAGTAAGCCGTCGAGTTCTGCTCCAACCCACCACAAAAAAATGGTTCTTCTTGTTCTCCTATTAAGTGTGGTGCATACCCACTTCAGCAATGATTCCTCATCGTCGTCAGCCACTGCATGAACGATTGCACAAAATTCTTTGCAAGTGTGTAGCAGATACCACGCTTCTCAGAAGAATGACGAGAATTAGCATGGCGAATAACCGCCTACTACCCAAATAAATTTAATATTAATGGCCTAATGGGTATCAAGCGAGTGAGCTTTCACTAGTTAACCTATGGGTGTTTAGAAAAGGCTCTGAAAGGCCGCTATTCTAGCTTTCGTTGTGACTGTGCTGCGCCTTCTGCGCAGGCCTGGCGTTTTTTTTTTTTTGAAGTACGTAATAGAGCATCCCGAAGAATTATGCACTTTTAGTGATCAATGATAAACTTCATATTATTACGCTAAACAAGCCATAAGATTCCTCTTTCAATGCGTGGCGTACCGTGACTGTTCCTGTACTGTTCTTAGAACGGTAAATATGTCGGAATCGATGCTCCTGACGCAAGTACTGGTACAGCTGAGGCACCACATGAACCTTCATGAAATAGACCTCGCACACGCATAAACGGTGACCGGTTTCGTAGTCTATTTTCTCGCAGAAGCCAGGAATATAAACCCCGTTGGGCGTTCTTTTAGCTCAGCAGGCAGTCAGTCTTTGGTCCGCCTCTTTCGAGACATCGCGTTCTGTCCAATCGTATCCCACCTACTGCATTGCATAGCAGCCAGTCTTAAAAAAATGAACACATTCAATGAAAGGAAGGCGTATATAAAAAGAAACCCTCAAATATGTATCCTCGCATTGAAAAAAAAGAAAAAAAAAGAGCTCGGTGAAATCACCTCGTTTTATACTTGCATACTCGCTCTTCCACGCAGTCGCACCCAACGGTGCGTATTCTGTTCCACTTTTTCTCGCCGCGGCGGTGACTCCCTCGAGCCGCGGTGCCCACTCTGGTTGAGGTGTCGTTGCGGCATCTGCGTTTCGCTCGCGTCTACCATTTGCTTTCTGCCAGCGTCCGGGCACGACACGCGCTCTCTCTGGCTCCGCCACGCGGTCCATTTTTCCTCTTTTCGCGCTCTTTTGCGCGACAAAGCTTTTCCGCAGTTTCAGCGCCCCAACCGGCTCGCGTGAACTGAGCCGCTGATCTTATTTCTCCCTTTTTTATTTCCCTATGTTTCTTTGCTCGTTCACTGTCACCCCACTCCTCCTCTCGTCTCGTCCTGTCGCTCGCGCACTCCTGCGGCTTCTCTCGCTGCCGCGCTGTGTGTGTGTGTTTAGTGTGCTAGCGGGCGAGTTTTCTGTTTCTCCGACATCTGTGTCTTTCGGTAGTTCCACTCTCCAGCGTGGGGCTTTTACTTGTGCATTTTTTTATTTTATTTTTGGGAGGACCACCCTTCCGCACCCTTAGCAGTTACGGCGTTGTCATTTGCGTATGTGTTCTACCGTGCCTTTTTAACAGCGTGACGTGATGGAAATATTCTCCGTGGATATGCCTCTTTAATATTGATTTCCCAGGCGCAGCTATGTCGATGCCGTATCAGGCGCCCGTGCTTGAGTGGCTCTTTGCATTTCTCTTTGTCCTCTGTTCTTTTCCTGCTGTTGCTCCCTAAACGTCTGCGTCTATATCGTTGATGTAAGCTCAGTGGTGGGCCATGTTTGTTTCTCTTTCTCACCGGTCCTTTTCTCTCCTGCATAAAGAGTTGTGCGCGAGACGAAAGCAAACACTTTTTTTCTTCCTTCTTTGGTTTGGTGTGAGGTGGAATTGTGCAGGATGGGGTGAGAGGGGTGCCGTGGAAACTTAACCAGAAACCACAGGAGCCTCTTGTCTCGCTCGCTGGGTGGAACAAATAGACGACCACGAGGTCACACACTCGGCGGCCGGCAGCGGAGGCACTGGGCCCGGCTATCTCTGGCTTTGTTTATTTTTCTTTTTTCTTGCCCCCTACTGTCGGCTGTCTGCCTTTGTCTTTCATCGGCTCATTAGCAAATAAAGCAGACACAATAAGCCAGGGGGGACGATGTCCAATCGGTCCTCGGCGACCGCGCCTGCTCGCGAAATGCAGCAGAGGTTCGCCAATCGATGCCTCCGACGATATGCTTTTATTAATCTCAACGAGTGGCCGCTCACTCGTAGGGAGCGGACTCCTTTTCATCCCGGGTTCGCTCCTTTTCGTATCCCTTCTTTGTTTGTTTTTTGTTCCTCTTTTAGCCAGCGCTCAGCCTTTCTGGCCTGTAGCCCACTCTGCACCATACGGCCCCTCTCCTGTCGTCGCACGTGGTCATTGTTGTTGTTGCTGATGGTCTCCACCCCATTATGCGCTGCTGTCGTTGCTGCCTGAGCGTTATTGCTCACAGCCGGCGCTCTCCTTTTCGCGGGATCTTGTCGCAGCAAACATACTCTCACGTGCATACACCGGTAACGACACGGTTGAAAATATTAGCGAGACCTTTCGTATCGAGTGGGAAACGAGCCTCGCAAGAGCACCTGTTCTCGACAATCTGCTTTTATTATGGGTGCAACTAACTATACGCGAGAGCCTCGCAGAGCCTCGTTATTATCACCAATTGGCGTAAGCTTCATTCCTACTGAAACTAACCAAGGTAATGCCTGCTACGGTGCATCACTAATTAGTTGGATCGTTCAGTGAAATATCCATTTCGAACTCACGTTTTTTCGTTGGTTTCTATCCCTGGTTAGCTTACTGCAGATTTCAAGAGCGTCAGTGCGAACACAGCTCAGGTATAACGAAAGACCAATAAAAAAAACAACTTCCGGCTTGATTTCTCACGTTCTCTCGTGCTCTCAGAATCATTATTCATTTCCAAAGTTTTCGTTACGGGCATCCTTATTAGCTTGGCTAGCGGCTGCATTGAAGCGAGTAGAACAAGGTATCAACGAGACATTGATTCAACCGCTACATTCTTACTTCAATTTACAACATGCTAACATAATTTGTATCTTCCCTGAGAAAAGTCTGCGCCTATCCAAATCTGTGCGTTAGAAGCCTTTTGCATTTAACATTTTGCACACGGATATTGACACGCCGGAAGGCACCTGCCGGAATGCATCTGTTCATCGAGATACATTGCCGATTGTGTATTTACTCATTACATAGCCTTCTTTTTTTTCTGATTTCCAACTCGGAAAAAGACCGAATCATGCATTTTTTCTGCTTAGATTAAATGACCGCTTGTGCCAAGTGAGAATGATGTGATATCTGTAATTGTATACTGCAAAGAGCAGCTGGCGTCTTTCAAATTAGGTCGCATGATGCCTTGAAGCCCTCGTATATTCCAACTTTTCTTCGTACGTGATGCTCACGCAACGCATCCCAGATTTCGCGCTGTGAGATTGAGGATCACATAAATTGCAGAACACTATCCCTGGTGTATACGCCCGCACACACAGGTGCACGCTAAGCACTTCACGTACGAACATACGTTTTTAAATTTGTAATGATTCTTAGCGAACCAAATCTACTTTAGATCTATCTATCTATCTATCTATCTATCTATCTATCTATCTATCTATCTATCTATCTATCTATCTATCTATCTATCTATCTATCTATCTATCTATCTATCTATCTATCTATCTATCTATCTATCTATCTATCTATCTATCTATCTATGCAGGAAAAATTGCGCTAAAATAGAAAAGACACCACAAAGAAGGAACACTTAAACAGATCGAGCGCAAACTACCAACTGTTTTTTATTGACTGTAGAACGTCAGTAAAATAGGGAACCCGTACATAGCTGCGCCGACGCGTCGAGGATCAACACGTGCTACTTAACGCACCTTATCAATCAAAAAGGACACTTCTGCACCGTAGAGCGATACCGAGGCCTCACTTACACAGCTATCACCTTTCATGTTGATGAAGAATGCTTCCAAAACCTCACGAGCACACGTATCTCTGCTATGTCCCAGTATCTTAGTCTCCTGAAATAGTGGTTCACATCCACATGCTGCGCAGTGAGCAGGCAAATTTCCCATTTCATTATTTTTGATCGACAGCTGGTGTTCACGTATGCGATCGTTAACGCAGCGGCCTGTTTGGCCCACGTAAGATCTGCCGCAGGAAAACGGAGTCGCATATACCACTCCCACATCGCATTGCACCACCGGGTTGGCATGCTTCTTGTTACACAGCCTAGTGCACTCTTTGCCGCTCGAAATTCGCGCGCACAACCTCGAAAGCTTCTTAGGTGCAGAAAACACCATGTCAACTCCGTGCCGGTTAGCAACCTTCTTCAGGTTGTGCGTCACCCGGTGTAAATAGGGTACCACTAACGGCCTCTCACGCCCACTGGGCGCGTCTTTCAGGCACTGCTTCCGTGATCGCCCTTTTAGCTTCTTCAGGAGGGTTTCGGCCACCGCCGTCAGCACAGACTGCGGGAACGCGGCTGCCTTCAGTCGTCCAATCTGAGCACGGAAGCTGGCTTGCCTCTCATGCGAGCACGACCTCACCAGCGCAGACTCCAAACACATTGAAGCGATCGCCCTCTTTACTACCTTAGAATGTGATGATGTATATGGTAAAGGCTTCTTTCTAGCACGCGGACAGTATGCATAACAAGTATGTTGATGCTTGAATATGAGCTTAAGATCTAAAAACTGAAGCGTTCCTTCCTGCGGTAGCTCGTAAGTAAAACATAGACCCCTCCCATACTTGTTAAACTTCTTTACAACGTTGTGCACATTATTGTTTGTACTCTTTTGTTTGTCCAAAACTACCAGGAAATCGTCTACGTACCTAAAAATCTTTAACACTCCGTTACTTCTAAACACCTCAAGCAGATCGCGGTCAATGTAGGCCAAGAAAATGTTACACAAAACAGGAGCAACACAGGAACCAATACAAATGCCTTTCCTTTGGAGGTACAAACCCTTGTCAAAACCTATGAAAGTGTGTTTCAGATAGAAAGTGTGTTTCAGATCCGTACGCGACGAAGAATTCTATGGAAGTAGCGCGGTTTTTCGAAGGCAAAGTTTCACACGGGTTGACTTTCTCAGTGGATGTGCAAGATCTGTTTTATTCTGTTTCCCATGTTGAACTTTTTGAGTGTGTTATGGATTGCATTCTAGAGAATTCAGCTATCGATTTTCAAAATTCCACGGGTCTGAGTGTTGATAATTTTATGTCGCTTTTGGAATTCTATCTGAAACACACTTTCATAGGTTTTGACAAGGGTTTGTACCTCCAAAGGAAAGGCATTTGTATTGGTTCCTGTGTTGCGCCTGTTTTGTGTAACATTTTCTTGGCCTACATTGACCGCGATCTGCTTGAGGTGTTTAGAAGTAACGGAGTGTTAAAGATTTTTAGGTACGTAGACGATTTCCTGGTAGTTTTGGACAAACAAAAGAGTACAAACAATAATGTGCACAACGTTGTAAAGAAGTTTAACAAGTATGGGAGGGGTCTATGTTTTACTTACGAGCTACCGCAGGAAGGAACGCTTCAGTTTTTAGATCTTAAGCTCATATTCAAGCATCAACATACTTGTTATGCATACTGTCCGCGTGCTAGAAAGAAGCCTTTACCATATACATCATCACATTCTAAGGTAGTAAAGAGGGCGATCGCTTCAATGTGTTTGGAGTCTGCGCTGGTGAGGTCGTGCTCGCATGAGAGGCAAGCCAGCTTCCGTGCTCAGATTGGACGACTGAAGGCAGCCGCGTTCCCGCAGTCTGTGCTGACGGCGGTGGCCGAAACCCTCCTGAAGAAGCTAAAAGGGCGATCACGGAAGCAGTGCCTGAAAGACGCGCCCAGTGGGCGTGAGAGGCCGTTAGTGGTACCCTATTTACACCGGGTGACGCACAACCTGAAGAAGGTTGCTAACCGGCACGGAGTTGACATGGTGTTTTCTGCACCTAAGAAGCTTTCGAGGTTGTGCGCGCGAATTTCGAGCGGCAAAGAGTGCACTAGGCTGTGTAACAAGAAGCATGCCAACCCGGTGGTGCAATGCGATGTGGGAGTGGTATATGCGACTCCGTTTTCCTGCGGCAGATCTTACGTGGGCCAAACAGGCCGCTGCGTTAACGATCGCATACGTGAACACCAGCTGTCGATCAAAAATAATGAAATGGGAAATTTGCCTGCTCACTGCGCAGCATGTGGATGTGAACCACTATTTCAGGAGACTAAGATACTGGGACATAGCAGAGATACGTGTGCTCGTGAGGTTTTGGAAGCATTCTTCATCAACATGAAAGGTGATAGCTGTGTAAGTGAGGCCTCGGTATCGCTCTACGGTGCAGAAGTGTCCTTTTTGATTGATAAGGTGCGTTAAGTAGCACGTGTTGATCCTCGACGCGTCGGCGCAGCTATGTACGGGTTCCCTATTTTACTGACGTTCTACAGTCAATAAAAAACAGTTGGTAGTTTGCGCTCGATCTGTTTAAGTGTTCCTTCTTTGTGGTGTCTTTTCTATTTTAGCGCAATTTTTCCTGCATAGAATGAACCAACTAGCCCCTCAAGACGTCCTGATCTATCTATCTATCTATCTATCTATCTATCTATCTATCTATCTATCTATCTATCTATCTATCTATCTATCTATCTATCTATCTATCTATCTATCTATCTATCTATCTATCTATCTATGTAACGCACATTGACTCAATTCACATAAAGAACAGCAAGGCCTGCGTGCAACACGCAGTAGTCAAAGCGAAAGCTAGAAGACCGGCGTCTCAGAGCCTTTTTCTTTTTTTAACACTCTTCGGGCCACTGCTACAAGCGCACTTGCAGGATGCTCACTACATCATAAATCAACATAATTTTCGTGTAGTGTGGAGGCATTCAATGTGCCATTCTTCGCCATTCTTCAGAGAACAGTGCCATGGTACCCGCTACGCACTTGCAAAGAATTTCATGCAATTTTTTGATGCTATGGTTGATGACAATGAATAATTATGTCTAGAAAAATATTAATGTAATTTTTTTATGTATGGATTGGAGCATTCAATGACGCATCGGTTTGCAGTTCACATTGTTTAACACCTGGTTGTTCCTTGGCTGTTCTAAAACAATTTATTACTCATGCCAACGCGATTCCTTCTTCGACATCAAGCCTGCCATTAGGGACAGTTTGCGACGTTGTTTCAAGCAGTGGGGTGGCTTACTGGTATTACACTTCATTGGCACGAAGGGGCCCCGCGTCCGAATCCCATTGTGTCCTTTGTGATGATTATTACCTTGAAGTTTTTCTCTTAATTCGCCAGATAGTGGTTACTGATACTGGTGGCGGCTGGCAACTATACGGCACACGCGACCATTGTTGTGATCTCATAACAACTTTCACTGTGAAATACGTGTCGAAACATTTCGTAGTGGTTGGCTCAAATACAAATAATGCGGTGTAGGTCACTATACTCGCTGGCTGCATTGTGTTAAATCGATTCCCACAATGCGTGGCAGCTGTCACATGTTTCCGTGTACTGTAGCTAATGCAGCATTTTCTCGCCCTGATGGAAACGCTTTTGTATCCACAGTATCTCATGTGAGCCAATTTTATTGAAGAACATTTATGAAATCATCATAGCACGGGTTTCGCATTTCTTTCTATCCGTATGCATGCACTGCCTTCATCGAGTCATGCTTGTGTCGATAGCAAGTAAGCAGGAAAGATGCTCAATAATACATCCTCTGACTTGAACCTATTTTCAGCACCAGATCCTTTAGGCATGGTATGGCCCTTGGCTACGAAGCGCTACTGTATGCCTAAAATTATTACTTACTGCTCTCAACAAAAGTATTGTTCCCTACATTGCGGCACCACCTCCTGCACATCGGAGGGGAAATTGAACGCGTGCACTACTCATTTTGTGTGGCATCTTCGTTTCTGCAACTGTTTTGCTTAGACTGCACTGTCGTCTCATGCATACATGCGCTCAGTCATTTTATATGCGTATATGCGGAGGCTCAGTACAAAGTAACTTATCCTAGCGTGTTATATCAATATGTCCGTGTTCATTAAAATGTAAAACTATATTCTAGATATATCTAACGTTAGACGTTATTTTGCCTTATCTTACGACGTCTCTACACTTACCTGGCGAGTCGTCATCATAGCCTATGTATAGACCCATTCTATGTTGGTATACACAGGTAGGGCGACGTCGACATTATGGGTGAAATTATAGCGACATCCGCACGTGACTTCCGCCATAAGCGCTGAGGGCTGCGTTGTGCGCCAACAACACGACGTTGTGAGACGCCATAAGCGTTGTGAAAGCCATAAGCGCTGAGGGCTGCGATGTGAGCCAACAAAAAAAAACTAAGTTGTGAGACGCGACTCACATCCAACGGCGACGCAGTTCGTCAGCATACCGTTTTTTTTCCTCGTTGCTTGATTGCAAGCAACACATACGCCATTGAAAACCCAGCAGAAACTACGGCTGGCAGAGCGTCTTTTACCTACCAAGAAAGCACCAACGCATTTTCGTGACGTAAGTCCGGTGGAATTTGTCTATAGGGTGATCATGTCAAATTCTTTCATTTTTATCTTTAGAACTGCAAAAACGAACATTCGGAAACGCCAAACACCGTATGAGTGCGCGAGCTTCACCTAGAATTCCGCGCAGGAGTCAAGAAACTTATATAAGAGTGTTCGTATAGAAACAACCAGAAACATTAAAAATTTCGTAAATCATTGAAGACCATTAGAAAACGGCATCAAAGTCCATACTTTGCAAAATATTAAGCCAACACAGCCAACTAAAATTACACAACGCACCAGATCATAAGTAATTGCACGCGTAATATATGAGTAGTTAAGCTTGTTATACACATGATTTAACGCCTTTGTTGTAGCCGACGTAGAGTTTCCTAATATACACTAGAGGGAACTCTGGCGCTAGTGTCTATGGGAGCTGCAAAGCACGGCGTTTCAGCGAGCATGATAATGATCGGTAGTACACAGATTTGTCTAATTTTCGTACTTTTGGCCTTCTTCTGGCTCCGTGTGGGTTCGTGTGGCTTGGAACTGTTTTCTCACGAAACAAAAACCAACAAATGTTCAGCGGCTGCGCTTCACCATCTTATTCTTTTAGGCTTACTATTTCGAATCAGGTCACGAAATTGAAAAGCATTCGTTCTCTCTTTCAAAACGTTACCAAAACCAGCAATAAACGAAGCCGCAAGTGCGATTCGCCACCCGCTAGTACGAAGACTAGGCAAATGTGTGTACTACCCATCATTCCCATGGTCGCTGAACGATCGCAGCGCCAGAGTCCCCTCTAGTTAATTTTTCGAAACTCTATGGTAGCCGAGAGCCGCAGTCATGTGCACTAAGATCTAATTTAAGCTTAAGATTAAATAGGTAACAGGAAAATTTGTTTTTATCTTTAAAAAAATGACACCCCTGGAGCTCGTAGGATCTGCAGGTATAGTATCAACGGCAAAAACATTGGCACAAGTGACTAGTCGTCAGACCGGCAAGAAGGCGATAGGCGGCACTGTGTTTGTACTAAGCACGCTGATACCGGAAGGGCCAACCACGTCCCGTAGAGTAATATATAGAATGTTAAGAGAGGACCCTCCCACAGTCTCCTGCGGCTTATTTGAGTTCGCAACGCTCCAAACGGGCGTTGGCAACCTGCCCAGCCTATGAGATGGCAAACAACAAAAAAGAATGTCTCGATGGCCATTTTCTAGCAATTAGGAATATTATACAGCCTCCGAGACCACTTCTATGTGCGTGCTCGTCTCTGAAGCCATTATTATTATTATTATTATTATTATTATTATTATTATTATTATTATTATTATTATTATTTTAATCAGTCGTTCGCATGCATCAATTAGCTTCGTGTAGGCTGCACCATCCAAGCGACCAGCAAACGATGCCTATGTGCGTCCATGCACACATTTTAATTAAAACATGAGAATCATCTGAGGAGCAAAAACTTTTAGTGATATTCTTGGAAAACACATGCACACTATGTTAGTGTTTGATGACCGCATGCACGAAAAGATAGGTTCATTTCTCTGCAAGAAGCGAAATTACAGCTGTCATATCACGAGTATATTTACACACAAGAAATAAACATATAGACAATGTTACAAGAAGACCCGTCAAAGAGCAAAAACCCTATAAACGCACACAACTACACGTACAGTGCACAACGCGACACGGCAGTAGTTACCGCAGCACTTGACTCCGACATGAACAAAAAAAAATAATTTTGCCTATGTTTTCTTTCCTACATTCACACTAATTTTCTCCTACACACTTTACATCGCTTTTTCGCGAAAAACAGTCGCAAGCAAAAACAAAACAATTTTATGTGCCATGCAAGCTGTTAACGAGGCAGAAGTGTTTATTCGGAAGATTGCGCCCTAGCTTTACCAGAGAAACAGTTTTACTACCTTTGCCATTTCTCTTTTATTGCGCTCGTCACTGCTTTGAGGAATTTGCGAACGCCACAGATAACTATACAAAGCATAATGCAGTTTTAACAAAATCTCACGCACGCGCTAAACTCAAATACATGAACCAGAACAAAGAAAACCTCAACGCGAGCGGTTACTCAATTTCTTGAGCCAAGAAAAAATTTCCTCGCAAGCGTGCTGTGAAGCATTCCAAACGATTTGCTTTCGTGTGACTCAATTTAAGAAAACAGTACGCGAAGTGAACAGCATAATGCCAGAAACGTTCGGTTAAAGCTTCAATGACAAATGCAATACGCACTTAACATAGTATTCATGCTGTTCATTCCTAGCAGCACCAGACTGAGAGGCAGACGAAACAAGTGAAGACCACGACGCACGCCGGGCACGTTATCCCACATCTTTTATGGCGTCTCCCTGCTGCTGTCCGTACTTCTTCATTGCTTTAAATGCTCATGAACATGGAGCGTGACGACAACTCTGTCGTGTCGACGCCATGTGCGCTTGTTTCGCATCTGATTCATGCCAGATCCCAGCCCTACGAAATCACACCGTACAATCACAGACGATAAAGACATATTCAGGCCACAGTCATAGTCGCAAAAACACGTATACGTATAATGCACTTGAATAGGTACTGTAGTAAATAACTAGTACGCGTGTTTCCTAAAAGCAGTCAGTTATGTGTTCCCATCCTATAGACGACGTGAAACTGCATAGCACCGCCGCTTTTGGCCAGCGTGACCACTCTTGTAATATTTATGTTACTCTATGCACATTCCATTTTCCAAAGCAGGTATGGCCGGTGGAAGACATCCAACGAGCGGCTTTTTCTGTTCAACTGCAATAAGATACAGCTGCTCGAATTTTCTGCGAAAAAAAAAAAAACACCGAAAAATCATACCGTGCATACAGCGACATCTACCAATAAGCAATGACTAAGCGTTTTTTTAACATGCAGCCTTTCGGGTGAGCCTCAAGAAGATGGACTGCTTCACGGTTGTTCGCTGGCTGCCGCTACTTCGGAAACGGAGTTTGTCTACCTTGTCGTCGGTGCGCTTGGAGAAATAGCAGTGCCACGTGTTGCAATTTGGCCCTTCCGGCCACTGTTCATTTGTGCTAATTTTTGTTCGTTCAGTCCTGTACATTCTCGCAGAAGTATAGCTAGCATGAAGAGCCTGACACTAGACGTTTTGGGACTAAGCCTTAGCCGGGTAGAAACAAAAGCGCCGATGTTAATCATGCTGCACGTGTACTCTTCATGCAGTCATGAATTCAATGTCCTTGTTCAACGTCGTTGTTTGTTAGCGGTGAATATGTTTGCGAGTTCCATTTAAGTTAGCACGCCCAGAAAATGGCAATGCTAACATTTTTTTTTACCTGCCCTGAACTGCAGATGCTCCGGTGTGCAAGCAGGACTCGGCGGTGGTGTACGTGGGCTCGCGCGGCGACGAGGTGCAAGTAGTGTGCGAGGTCCTAGCCCATCCGGACCTGGTGTTCTTCCAGTGGAGCTTCGACGGCGGCGGCGAAGGCGGAAGTCGGGCGATCCATTCGGGCTTCAGCGGCGACCATGCCACGCTGTCGAGCGTCATGCGCTACATGCCGCTCGCGGAGGCCGACTTCGGGACGCTGTTCTGCCGCGCCAACAACAGCGCCGGCCACCAGCGGCGACCGTGCGTCTTTCACATCGTGCAAGCCAGTGAGTGCACTATGAGCTCTTCCACCGCTAGGCCTTCTTTCGTGTGTGACAGCATTGTTGGCCCAACTGACCGAAATCAAACGACATTGTCTTGTAGTAGTCAACTTTTACTCAACATTGGCCTACACTAATACCCTGTATGGTACGATAGTTTGCTGCGGTAACTGCACTGCTCTGCTTTCTGTTCGGTGAGCGTTACCATCCGTCATGGACAAAAAAACATCGGGTGACTATGCGCTATAGGAATTGGGAAAGTATTGCTATTGAGTATACAGCACATTGCGAGTTTAATAGAAAACTCCGCTTGATCGAAGTGGAAAGGTAGAACCAAAGAAGGGAGACAGGACATAAGAAGCATACAAGAGGAAATAATAAATAAATAAAATGAAATCAAACCTCTTTGCGATGACAAACATCGTTGGTCGTGTAAAAAAAAAACATCATTAGTCACCAATAGCACATCAACTCTGCTGGAACGTGCTCTTCTCGTCCTCCTCTTCATATTCTGCTTCGCTCCCAGAACACGTGCGCGTATTCGTCAGCTTGACATGCAATAGGTAGTTATTGTTTAGCGTGATAACGGGTGTTAAGAAAATACCATTGCCATTCTGAAAACGTTTTTTGTAAACATCGTGTTTTAGTTCAGTGGGATAACGTTCGCGTACCCAAGCTGTGATGATGGCGTCACCTAGGAGGGGGTAAATGCACTATAATAAGTGAGAAAAAAAAAACACTAAGAGTGCTCACCAGTCTAACTGACTAACCAATAATATTGCTACTTTATTTAGTAACAATAAAAGTAAAGAAATGTGAATTACGCACGGAAAGCGTTTTCTTTTATTTTGCAGGTTTGTTTATTCATACATTCTACTTCACTAAGGAACGTTCGAAATGGAAAGTGATCTCAGAAAGCACGTTGAATTATACGTAACACTTGGTCGTCAAGGCCAGCGAAGCCATTTTACATATTCCTTTGCCATGAAAGATGATCCGTTCACATCAATGCGAAATTCAGTTCGAAGCGGGTGTAGAAATTTCACCATGTTTCACGTACACTATAGGTATACACTGGGTTAACCACGCAAAAGCGATAACGCTAAATATAAAAAAGAAAAAATAGCGTGCATTTGGAAAGCGCCACGTGTTATTTAGCGAATTGCGCAAGTGCATTTCTATCTCGCCTTTCCGGTGAGCCCGGCCCGCTAAACTAATACTGTCTGAAAACTCGGTGGGCGACGAAACGAGGACCGAAAAAGAGAAAAGAAGGGAGAGACAGAGAAATGAGGAAAATGAAGATGCAGAAAGAGAGAGAAATAGAAACATCCACCAAAAAAAGATATTGAAAAGATAGAACAAGATAGAAAGATGCAGATAGAAACAAAAAAAGAGAAAAAGAGATAGTGAGAGAAGATATGGAAGCGAGAAATATGGAAAGCGAAAACGAAATTGAAGAAAGCACGCGAACAAAGAAAGGAATAGAAACGAAGCAGGCCGCCCAGTCACTCTTGCTTAAGGCCTGCGAAGCTGAACTCGTTTTTCCAGAATCTGCAAGGAACATCTCCTGGCACCTTCCACTTGCGTCACTACCTCCCATGGGGGCATTCGTGTCGCTGGTGCAGCGCGCTGGCTGCTCAGCTCTGGCACTATTTTATTACGAATCATCATCTTTGGAAGTGTTTATCAGTCTACGTATACTACAAGTTTACGCCAGTCGGCTTCAATAATGATCTTTCAATGAATGCGTATCCACGATGAGAAAAAAGTGGGAAAATGCGGCGTCCTCAACTCCCATCTTTGTCCGATTCCCTACTTCCATTAGAATTCGAAGTCTCACCATTCACCATAAGAGTTCTCCTTTGTCATTAGCGAGCAAGTGGGCACCACCAGTATTAAGCAGTGCTGGTACTGCATTCATTCGCATTATATATATATATATATATATATATATATATATATATATATATATATAAACTGCAGCTGCAAAAACGTTTGACAGCGTGTAGCAAAACAGGTGCAAAAAGTATGTCGTGTTTTTGTTAGAATAATCCTCCAGCAGCGTTTCACAGAAATGAACGATGATTTTTGATCGAATCTGACGTATGTGGGTAAAGACAGTGTGTTTGTACAGCTCTTGTAACATGGGACCAGTACAGTGATGAAACTTGTAGAGGCAGCAGGACCATTCATCTTCGTAGTAGTAAAGTGGCGTCATTGAGGCGCCTACAAGATCACTTATACGTAACAGAATATATAGCATTTTTAAGTCATTGTAGTAAGCATATAAGACCACAATTATTAGGCCTTCTCAGAGTTACTTTTCTCTGGGGTATGCTTGTATTTTAGAGAAGCAGAGGAGAGCTGAGCTTCTGGATAGCTTTTCATGCCCTGCATAGGTAACTCTATACTTACACATCATGCGCCGAAGTTATGAAGATTTGTGCCCGTGGGTGCTTTTTTAGCACTGGCCAGCCGGTTTTGAGAATAACGTGCGTTTATGCCCATTATCAAAATTAGCTCCTCTTGCGAGCAATTTTTGTGACCCAAGTTATAGTTTTTTGTGTATATCAAGAAGTTTTTGTGAATGTCTACCCAAAATTTGACGTTGATCTGATAAGGTCTAATGAGTTCTCTACTTTTGATGAGTAAAACTTGTTTTTCTCTTTGCTAGGTCTTCATTATTCAACAGAAGGTCATTGCTACTGCGTAACTTTTCAACAGTGTTCATATACATAAAAACGTTTTACCCTAGAGTTCTTTAAAAAGAAAAGTTTATCAGTTCAGCAATTCTGATTCTTAACGTATCATTTGTTAGCCGATTGGGGCACACACGCAAGAGTAGGTTTCTGAATTTGGTCCCTCTACTTAGATAAGCTTTTCTGATGCTGTTTTATGGGGCACTGAATGTTTGTCAATGTTTATTATTTCCTTTTCCAGCCTCGTGAGTTCTGTTTGTGGCATATGTGGCAAACGTAAACTTCATGACTGAGTGCAAGTCCACGTCAGCGGTACTTCACGATTTCGGCTTTCAGAATAAACCATACTTTTCATGCGCAAAGCAGAGTAGAACTGATATGGCATGTACATTGTTCACAGCAAGGTATCACTTCCCATGAAGACAGGAGCCTCATTACGTTTTTTTTTATTTTTATTTAAACTTCCCCATGATTTTACAGCCTTTCATTGTGAATATTGAACACCTAAATGCATAGGAATATGCAGGCAAAATCAACGGAGATAGCACGTGAATCTTCCCTGTAAAGCGACCCTTGGTTTAGTCTTCATCAAATTATGTGGTTTGCTCCGGGCGTAGCAAATTAATTTTCCCGCCTTATTGGTGCCCCGCTGCCCTCGAGACCAACGTGCACAATATCGAGTGGACTACGCTTCTGAAGTTTATATTTCCGTTTATGACTAACTCGGACGAGGAAAATTCGCACACGACTAATTAATGTTCTCCTCGCGTAAAAGTGAAACGCACACTCTTTATGAACGAAAGCGTTTAGGCGCAATAGCGTTATGCGACGCTAGGGCAGGCAGAGAAGGACAAAAGAAAGAAATAATAAAACTATCCCTCATTAAGCGTTCCTGCTGAATTAGAGATAATGGGAAACGAGACAGAAACAAAAAGGAACATAAAATTGGTGGGCTTTCAAAAACAAATGCCGGTAATATTCACTTCACAGCCACCATTCGCTCCATGTGTCTTAAGTTACGCTTCCTACGTTCTTTCATAAATAAGGTGTATGTGAATTTATTTATGGTCATCCGGAAGCGCCGGTGAGTGGATGCCTGGCCATTCAGCTGACAGGCTGATGCCGTCTACCCCTTATTTCTGGTACACTCTAATTTGTTAATATTGCGTGTCATTTTTTGTTGCGTCACACGATGTTTGTTTCTTCCTTACCATCTCCTCGAACTTCATTGTTATCCTCCGAGCTTATGCTTCATATGTCAGTGCTCAGATTGATTGATTGATTTGTGGGGTTTAACGTCCCAAAACCACCATTTGATTATGAGAGACGCCGTAGTGGAGGGCTCCGGAAATTTTGACCACGTGGGGTTCTTTAACATGCACCCAAATCTGAGTACACGGGCCTACAACATTTCCGCCTCCATCGAAAATGCAGCCGTCGCAGCCGGGAATCGAACCCGCGACCTGCGGGTTAGCAGCCGAGTACCTTAGCCACTAGACCACCGCGGCGGGGCACTCAGAATATACTATACACTGCTTTAGGGACAATGATAAATTTCCTTTAATTCTTTAGTAATCACTACCTCGTTCGAAGCCAATCTATGGTGATTTTCTTTTAACGTGACAGTGCTAAAAAAGCTTGTTTCACAGAAATTCTGTTGTCGGCAGCCATGTCAGCATCGTTGGTGCTGATCGAAAAGTCATGATGTTGCACGTTACTGAGAAATCGAGAGGAATGCAATCAAATAACAAATTTTCAGTGGAAATCGAACCCGGGTCGTTTGCGTGGCAAGCAGGTGTTCTTGGAATTAGAGCGAAAAAACTTTCTCGAAATACAACCTTCTCATAGAACTACTCCACTTATGTGTCATCCATGTATCTTATCCTTGCGCTGTTTTAGGTTGTTTCTACTATTTAAATCAAGAGGGGAACCAACAGATGGAGAGAGAGAGAGAGTGAGAAAGGAAAGGCCGGGAGGTTAACCAGATATTGGCAGATGGAAATACGTAATGGGGTAATAAGGGTGAACAGTGAAAGTGGCTCAGACTTGCTGACCAACGTTTAAACAGGAACTATGTTTGACAAAGCCTTTGACAAAAATAGATCCTTCTACTGAAACGTCGGCCAGCCCGTCTAAGGCGCTTCCACTGTTCACCCTGATTACTCCCCTATCTACTATTTAGTTTTATCATGATATATGCTACCCTTTCATCGTTGCTATAAATTTTTCAAAGTTACACGCAAGGTCTGTGTAGATCAGAAACGCTCCACAATGTTGTTGCTTCTCAGAAAGCCCTATCTGAGAAGGTGCCCAGGGAGCGAGATTTATTATTCAGCGAAAAATGTATTTTTTGTAATTGCACGTGGGATATCTAGACGTCGCCTCTGTTCTGTCCTGAAGGGCTTGCTATGGAGAGGTTGGAGTTTGTATAGCAACTGGGATGCTCCATTCCTCTGGCGTTACGCTGAAAAAAAATAGAGAAAAGTGGGTGATTGGCCAAAAATATTGATGAATAAACAAACATGTCACCAGAGGCATAGTACTCAATTCCATGCTCAATGGCTGCAGATTTTTGTGAAAAGTATACTGCTCTAGCAATTATGGAATTCATGAGTGGAGAGTCTGCTAATAAAGTTGACAGTGTAGGGATCTTAAACCAGCCCTCAAAGTTCGGTTGAGCGAATGTTACCGCGTTTGCACCTTTCAAGATCATCTCACTTCGGCGTCGTGCTCGTACTGATTCCTATGCTGAAACAGCTGGCTACCATTTTTTTTAAAAGCGGAAGCTGTTGAGAGATCATAACCACTTGTTTGGCGCCATGGTTGCCCGGCACCACCCTATAGTTCATAATCACTATCGCGTGAAATGAGCAAAAAAACAAAATAAGTAAAAAAAGTTACCTAGGTTAAAATGGCATTTGAACATGGGCCCTCTTCATGGCAGCCCAGTATTCCACCTCAGAGCCATCCTTGCAGTGTTTGCAAAGGCGTTGCAAACTGACCCTATGTGGACTTCATCTCGACTGAGGAATCCTGTTACCATTCGTAATAGATCATGTTACAGCTTTGACACAGTGCGAATCGCGCTGCGAATGGACCGTTTTCCAGCTCATTGCGAAGGCACAGACATAATTTTTGCTGTCGTCAGCTATACACAATCGATAAAGTGCACATAATGGCTCGAAAGTATATGTAGCGTCTAACGCGGTACTCTGAATACTGACGAATATAATGAAATTGTGAACGTTTCTCCACTTCGAAAAAATTATAAATTGTGGTGCAGTGGGCCTCATGCAAGTCTATATGTAGTAGTTTTTCCAAAAGCGCTCAGAAAAGGGCCCGCAAAGGCCGCTTTTCTAACTTTCGCTGTGTGTGTGCTTCGCGTTCCGTGCAGGCCTGGCAGTTTTCTGCAGCGACAGCTTCCATGAGATCCACAGTAGGGCTGTTTCGGGGTGATGCTGCGCTGCCTGTGCCCATCTGGCGTTTTTGTTTTTGATATTGATCAATTAAAATAATTGAAGCAGTCATTTAGTGTGACTGCAACAAGACTCACATATACTGTAACACCTGTACAACTACCCGTGATGCCTGCCCCCGATCCCCTGCAAATTCCTTCTTTTAATCTCACCCAGTTAGGTGGTATGCCATGGGAGAGATTCTTTTTGGCGGCGCCAAACTTTTATATGAATACATTTGTGTCAATAGTGGCGACGTTATTCTTCTCACTCGAGTGTCCAGATTGATAGCTTGCGGATAGTGCAAAATGTGCGCAGTCCTACATGTAAACTACTGGGTTACGTTCATTATTCTTTATCATAGGCAGCTGGAGGGAGTGAGAAATGCGGAGCAGGTCCTCAAAGTGATCTATCTGGGTGAAGAAATTTTCGTTAATGAAGGCTCTTCTACAGGCTATGCGTACAGAAATTGTACATTCCAAGCCCCTTTGAAAGGGATACCAAAATAAAAAAACGCGCTTGTGACGTCAGTATCAGGCACGCCGAATTGCGTCCCGACGAAGTCATTACCGTAAGTACGGTTCATCGAGGAGACGCCTTGCTGTCCCCCTTCGTTATCTTTCCTTCGACGGCCACGGAATGACTCCATGTGGGTGGCACACAAAATCTGCATGATCGTTCAGTCTTGTCTTTCTTCTGCGGCACAGCAAGTTTTCGGCGGCAGGCGTTCCATGCCGTACCACCACTGAACGCGCTGTTGCGAAAGAGAGAATACGAAAGAAAAAAAAATCGAAAGGGAGAGCATGCTGCAAGACAACTGCCTGCAAGGCTATTTTATAGTGATAATGATAGCTATTCGGCGAAAGTCAGAGGTGGTGGCGTTGACGTCATGAACGCTCTTTTTCCGCTGCATTCTTACTATCGGAGAGCCCCCAAATGTGAAACATTTGTTATCGCATTTGTTTCAACAAACTTTCAACGACAGGCACCAGGTTATGCATTATTCCTATCCACCTAATATCAGTAAATATAAAAGTTAACTTGTGACACCTGGGATGTCCGATCCATCACACCTTAGTCTCACAGGTAAAAACTTCTTGTATCTACTTTTTGGGACGGTCAAGATATGGACTTCTATACAAACATCGACACTTTGGAACACCTTGGTTCTCACTTACGTCGACCTAGTTTTTGAGAAGTATACCTTTGTCGATACTACAAAGAACAAATTCTTCTCTGGCTGTAAATTAAAACACATTCACAAAGTGAGAGAGAGTAAGAAAGCGTAAACAATTGCACGTACTAAGATACGATAATAATTTGTGGAATTTAACGTCCCAAAACTACCATTTGATTATGAGATTGATTTGTGGAGTTTAACGTCCCAAAACCCCCATATTTGATTATGAAAGACGCCGTAGTGGAGGGCTCCGGAAATTTACCACCTGAAGTTCTTTAACGTGCGCCCAAGTATGAGCACACGGGCCTACATCATTTTTTGCCTCCATCGAAAATGCAGCCGCCGCTGCCGGGATTCTATCCCGCGACCAGCGGGTCAGCAGACGAATACCTTAGCCACTAGACCACCGCGGCGGGGCACTTAATATGAGATGCCGAGAGATATGCGATCGAAAAACCACAACGGGCTGCCCAATTGGAATGTATGCGATTTTATACTCAGCGGCATTGTGTAGCATTCGCATAGTTTTTGCAATTGTACGTCGAAAATCACGAGTTGAGATGCTGGCATACTGCGTATGCATGTGACGAATGAAAACACGTAAAAAGTGAAGAAAAGAGCATTCCTATTTCAATGAAACTGCCGCAAACTTCTAGGTACAGCGGCAAATTCTAGCAGATAAAGGTTTACCAAACTAAATAATTTGGCAGCAAGCATGGCGTAAACCACGATTTTTCACATTGTGAACACGATGAGACATGTAAAGGAAGGAAGCTACAGAGGGGTCAGAAATGCTGTCGAGTTACGTCATAAGTTACGTGAAACGCTCTGTAGCAGCAGTCGAATAACGTGGATGAGGAGGAATATGAAGGCGTATGGGTTAAAAAGAGAACGAACATGTAAATGGCGTATGAAATCTTTGAAGACGTCCTAGATAGTGCTCTTCTAACTTAAGGTCATGTGACGCACCTTGGAGTCTATATGTTGAAGTTTGTGAAATTGTTTTCGTTTTGCGCACCTCCCCCACCCCCTCCTTCCCTTCCCAGTTCTCGCTAAGAAGGCTTTTTAAACTCTCTTCCATCATGCCTATATCACCAACGGTATTCGTTTTTTTTTTTTTCATGTTCACACTAGCCGTCAGACCAATGAACTGTCGTCTCCATATATGAAAAAAAAAAACGTGTGTAGCAGAAACGCTGATCTCTGCTTATCAAGTCGAATTGATCAAACACATCTATCCGTAACTGTAATAGTATAAAATGGCTGGTTTTCAGTGATTCCAAGTCGCTGCTTTCCAATGATCCGCCATCTCTACAGTGTCAACTATGAAAAGAGAGGAGCTTTTTTTTTATTTCTGCAGGGTTCTGCATTTGTTCTTAAAGGGCAATCTACGCGTCGCCGAAATAGACGGCTCCTCACGGCGTCCGCAGTGAGTTCCAACTCTCACTGCAAATAGTCGTGCTATATTCGGGCGAAAGAAACGAAACACAGATGCGAGCCCTCTTCTTCTTCAGCCACGTTTAAATTTAAAAGGCATCGTGACTTCCAATGTATACAGCTTTCCAGCGGCCATCACTGAGCATCGACGCCATCTGTAAATGGCTGTCGAAGTCAATGTATTCAGCAAGGGGCTTCTCTCCTAAAATGGCGTGACCAGCCCTAGGTTACCCCCCCCCCCCCGTGACACACCGTGTGGCTATTGACGTTGAATAAAGAAAAAGAAGGGGCAAAGCGAAGATGACAAGACTGACCGGGCGGCAGCTGTCCGGCTCGCGAGAACGAAAGCCGAGGCATTTTATTGACACCGCAGCCTGCCGTGTGTGACAACAGCCGAAAGCCCGATCACGCATTCGCAAGGGCCGCGCGAACAACGGGGAGCGGGGCACAAAAAAAAAAAAGAGTCGACAGTGGAGCCAACTGCCGAGAGCACTCGCAGCAAAGTCCTCTCGGATGTGCCACTCCAAATCGCTGCCACGCTGTCCTTCAACTCGAGGGCGCCAGCCACGCGCCATCACCCCCTCACCCCCGGCTGCCAGCGGGAGATGATAAAGCCCGGCTCAAGGGCTCCTGAAAAATGCTCCATCGTTGCCAAGAAAAGTATTATGAATTACAAACTCCCGATGGGCGGCGATGGGGGTTTTGTTTGTTTTCCACTCGAGTGACTCGAAAGGCTGTCTATTGTTTCTCTTTTTTTAATGTTTGCCTTGGCATTGATACAGTAACGTCTGCGCGCACCTGTGCGCCGTCGTGTCTACCGGAGCGTGCGGCTGCCACCGTGCCGTGTGGCCATTCTCGAGGGGATTTACCTGGATGCGATGAGCGATGACTCTTCTATGGAGTGTCCCCTAACTCGGACGACGCCCCGGCAGGCTTTGGGTGCGCCGCATTCTCGTCGTTACCGCTACGATGTGTGCACGTGCGCAGTGCTTTCGGTCCGATTATGAGTGGAGGCGCTTTGTGTTCTCGGCACGGGATATCAACCATCTTGAACGCCGGCGCAACTTAGTACCGCGACTTTTGATAATACAGGTTTTTTTTTGTCGTGCTTCGCCCATGGTCTGAAATAAATGGGCTTGTAACGAGAACCTAAGTAAGTGAACGGCGCATTCTGGTTGCCAGGAAAAAAAAAATCAAACAGAATAGCCACCGTGAGATCATAGAGCATTTAGGTGCTGACCACTAAACAGACAAATGAACGCTAAACGCAGCCAAGAATGGTCGGGGGTGCTGTGGTTATCAAGCTAATTACTTTAAAGCCTCAAACTGAAATGAACTCCTGCAGGAGATAGTAAATTGGATGTTATGAGGCACGCTGCAGTGGAAGGCTCCGGAGATTTCAAACATTTGGTGTTCGTTAGGAGACAGTAGGATTGCGCTTTTTGGTATTCTTTAATGTGCACTGACATCGCACAGTACGTGGGCCTACAACATTTCGCCTCCATCGAAATGCGATCGCCTTGGTGGGAATCGATCCCGCAACCTTCGGGTCAGCAGTCGAGCACCCTAGCCACTGTTCGAACCACCGAGGCGGACATAAATTGGAGATCACTGGGAGCTCCACGTCTTTGCAGTGGGCATAAAATATGCTTATAATGGTGGCAAAGCATAATTAAATTTTAGCGCCCCGTTTTGTTGCTTCGTGACGTAACGGTGATGAGCACGAGATCAAGGGTTCCGTTATATAGTCGTCGCAACAGGATTGCGACGGGGGCGGTATGATATTCGCCCTGCATTCTCGGGTGCCGTAGAGGAGGCCCCCGGTGGTCGTTGTTATTCCAGAGTCGATCGTTATGTTCCTAGTCCCTCATAACCAACAGGGTAGTTTCGGGATGTGGAACTATAGTTTCATGAACTTAATTTTGAGGTTTAACGTAGCGAAAGTGCACAGCATGTTATGAGGGAGGTCATAGCGGAGGACTCGAGAATAATTCTCACCACATGCGACTCTGACGGCACACGAACATTTTCGCCAAGCGACCACATAGAAAAGCTACTGATATCGAACCCATGACGCCATGCCGAGCATCGCAATGTAACAGCCATTGAGTCTCCGCAGTCATACTCCCGAAAGGTTTTCGCACGCACATAGTCTATATATAACGGCACGATGTTTTCTTAACTGCATTTTTTGTTTTGCCTGTTTTTTTAATGCACTATCGCGAAAAAGGTTAGGTTATTGTACCCGCCATACTGCTACCGATTGGCAGTGGCAGCTTCCAGAAAACAGATAAAGCTTGATTTGCACAACTATGTGCACCATTATTGAAATACGCTAATTCATTTCTTAATTATTGATCCTAGCTGGTTAAAGTAATGGAGTACAGCCCATACTCTGGACTGTCCAGTTGTACGAACATGTTTCTATTAACGAGAACTGATATTATTTGAAGTCTCTAAAATTAGAGTAACCCACCACGGCAGATTAGCAGATAAGGTATAATCTGGTAAGCTCGAACACACCGATTCGATAGTGATCCATTATTTGAGACAGAATGACGCGCCGACACACACGGATGTATCTTGTTCAGTCGGCCTTAAAATGCTTTCGCATTTGAAATTTGCGCCAGTTATGTTTATTTATTAGATTTTGTCACCTTATCACTTCTGCCATGGACCCAAAGAGCGGTATCCAATTTTCTTTATCCTTGACACGAGCATAATAGTTTGGGGGGGGGGCGTTAAACCTGTATTGTCATGTATCCCTCCTGCATGCGGCGTTGTTAGTCTTCGATGACAGGCGTTCACCGTCAAGAGAAGGATTTTATATGAATTCAAACAAGATTGCGGCGAGTTCAGGTTGGTGTAGAAAACAAATAATGCTTTAATGAGGCATTCATCGAACTGATATCGAACTGATAGGCATCCATCGAACTGAGTAGCTAAGTTTTAGTAACCACGGATACATAATTTTGAATGAAAGAGTTGGCCTTTCTGCAAAATAATGCCGAAAAGTGTAGGTCTAAAATGAGCAACACAAAAGATGTGAGCTCAAAAACTCTTTATCTATTCTGTGAAAATAACTTACTGAAATTATGTAAACTGCATCCAATGAAGTATATAAAGCATAAAAAATTGCTACTTCAAGTTATGGTTGACATTAATGCCTTAAAATGATTTTGAGGTGTTTTAAAAGTGTTGCTACAAATTATAAGTATGTTTTTAAAGGAGTGTAAATTTCATAAGTTTTGTACACCCTATATGCATTGCGAGGTGTAGTTTACAAAACTGTGATTTGCTTTGCATGGCTTAGAATGAAGGTTCTTCGTATCGCACGTTTACTTCAAAGCATATGAAAATGTATATGTGTATTTAACATGCAAACAAGCTAATTAGGTACCACTCTGGCGTTTCTGCCGAGTTCTCAACAAAACTTGGTCTATAACGCACAGTTTATTTACAGACACTACAACGTTGTTAGTTCCATGATGTGTACATCATTCGATACTAATTATAAGAAGCCTACTTATTATTAAGAAACTACTCCAAAACAGTCGGCATTCGAGTCACACCAACACTTAGTATTACGTGTTCCATTCGGCTTCGAAAGCTGCAATTCGCTTTCTTCTACCAGCTTCCATCCATCGGTAAAAAGAAATGGCTGCGCGGCGCGAAAGCGGTCTGAGATGTCAAACAAAAACGCGTGCGTCCTTCTAAACAAAAAAAGCCGCGTTTCGAAAATCAAGGTGACACCAGTGACCGTCAAATGACTGGGGTAACACGCAGTCTATGCAACATGCAAAAAGGTTTTTTCTTGAGCATGCAGGTTGATATGTACTAAAGCCTTAGTAGCGCTAAGGAACATGGGCGAACGCCGGGAAGGAACTCTGCTTGACGATGACGCATGCAGGGTCATACAGAGAGTGGGGCCTTGGATTGCGACACTCACATCCACCTAGTTTTATAGTAATAGCGGGGTTTTATTTCTTTCCTTCCGATAACGAACCAACACAAAAATATTTTACTACAAAACGCTGGTGTACACATGCCACCTTATACAACTCCATGTATAGAAAATGTTAATAGAGC
The DNA here is from genome assembly GCA_013436015.1 of Rhipicephalus annulatus. NCBI lineage: Eukaryota > Metazoa > Arthropoda > Arachnida > Ixodida > Ixodidae > Rhipicephalus > Rhipicephalus annulatus. Next base: position 191,952 of record WOVY01009425.1, on the reverse strand, counting down.
TACACGTAGACACAGGAAGACTAACATGCCGATTTTCAGATCCTTTAACTTAGTTATTTTCTTGCAAAACAAAACGAAAATAGGCAAGAGCAGAATGATTACAAGGAAGACACTGAACCAGGGACCCTGTCATTAGAGACAATGATTAAATGAGAGCCAAAAGCTGCGGCTTTAGGAGTCTTTGTCACTCAGGATAACATTGTAACTTATTCGCAGAGATTGTGCAACAGCTTGTTGAACAAAATTTTCGTCTACTATTTGAGCAACAAATTACTCTTGGTTTAGCTATGTAAGACAAGAATAAAATATTCAGCCAGTTATAACGACAATCACTTGGCATCTTCTATACCAAGTTTTTTCTTTCTTTTTTTTCATTTCATGTGCATATTGAGAAAGACACCCTGAGGCTAAGGTACGCAATTTAGGCGATGACATAGAACACAACATTGACCAATGAAACAAATGAAGTAAAATTAAACGATAAAAAGTGTCTGACAGGGAAACGAGACAACGTTTTCAGTCATTCTTCTTCTATTAAGAAACACTTAAGTGAGTGCCTTTTGCTCGGCCGAATCAGTGAAGGCCAGCTTGGGCAGCTTTTCGCGCATCGCACGAGTCCATACCAGCGGCCTCACAGCGATACACAGTTCGAGCTGCGTGCGTCGTCCGAGCGTGTAATCTCACATTCGCACAGCCAGTCCGAAGATTCTTCCGGCTCTTTGTTTTCTTCCTTCCGGGTCGCCCATAAGGGCATGCCACCATTGTACGGTTCGGTCCCTCTTTTCGCGGAACAAGCTTCCGAGGGAGCCGGTCTGCGGCTCGCCGGCACCGAGCCCATCAGCCACAGCCGTCCATGCCAGCCAGGCGTGCGTAGTGGCAGGCTTTGCAATGCACCGGGGCCGCGCACAAAGGACCCGCCTGCGATGTCAGCACCGCTCTAAAGCCGGCGTCTCGGAGATTGTCAACCTGCGGAGACCGAGCCGTATATTTGGGCGTCGCGGCCACACGCCACCGTCCCCCTGGCAAGTGGCACTCGCTGACGTCGGCGAACCCATAAAGTGGGCCGCAAAACCGGACCTGGGCGGGGTTGCAGCGACAGGCCTTGTTAAGGGGGTCCCAACGCTCAGCGGAAGCGGAAACTTTAAACGCGCCCCCGTCGCAGGAAGAAACGACCCCCTCTCCCTTTGTCACCATGCCCGGCGTTCTGTTTGTTTTCCCTACACGGCGACGCTTCTCCCGCGACGGCAGTCTGGGGAGGGAGGGGTTGCCGAAGGGAGCAGCGTCGCGCGAAGGCCAAATAAATTATAACCTGCATCAAAACGACATCAACAGCTGGTGAAGGTATTGTTTTACTGATCACGTCTGGGGCCGTCAACGCGCGTCGAGCTCGTTGCTGTCAACGGATTCTGAGCACGACCGATCGCGCCTTCTCTCGCCTACCTCCTCGAGTTGTATGTGCTTACTCTTCTTTCCCGTGTAGGCTTCCCACTTAGCACCGCTCATCTATTACTTTGCTTGCCGATCCGTTGCTACGATGCCACCAGGCCTGCTTTTATACCGAACTGCGTTTGCTTCCCCCTCTCGTCGCTGCTTTTTGCTCAACTTCGCTTCTTCGCCCTGTATGGGGTGGCCTGGCCGCAATATATATATATATATATATATATATATATATATATATATATATATATATATATATATATATATATATATATATATATATATAGGCATGCTATTAGTTATCGCTGGCACGGAGGTTTCTCCTCTGCCTTCCATTCAGACAGGTCGCGTGAGTTTTTTTTCTCTGTGGGCACAAGTCGTCTCGCGGCGATATCTTAGGAGCGTTTTTGAGCGTCGAGACCATCAGCGGTATTACTGATGCGAAGGGGCGCTTTAGGCCACGCCCGCAAAAGGAAAACGCGTGCGGAAACACTATGCTAGGCACATAGCAGCCGGGAAATCAAAAGAGCGTGGCGCAGCTTGTGAAAGAGCGTGGGCGTTGTTTTCGCGTGCCAGGGGAGAAAAGTGTCGAAACCCGTTTGTGGCGCCGAGTACACGGCGTCTTGTGGTCCTAACCATCTTGCTTCATTGTGCATGTTACTGCGAAAACCTGACATGTCGCACCGTACAGGCTTCCAGCGGGATTGGATGCCAAACGCTTTGCATGGGCCTGTTCGAAAGCGCCTTGAAGCAAAATGACCCTTGTGAATTCTGGCCGTCGCCCTATGTACGTCAAGGAGATTGCGAAAGGTTGCACTCCACAATAGCAGGCGTTGGACTGGTCTCCGAGACGCTATACAGAGAATTTCACGTATTAGTAAAGTGCAATTTTGCAATCCCAAAAACACCACTCTTGCAGGCATGCGGACTATACGCTTGGTATAAGTGAAAAAAAAAAACGGGCGAAAGTAAGATGTGGGCGGAGATGCCACCTTATGATTCCTGCACCAAAAACTGTGACGTCGTAAATTTTGAAAGCATCTATTACGCCCTACGTAGCTTTTAATCGATAAAAATGCCATCTGTGGGTGCCTTAAATCTAGCATACGAAGTTTCAAAAAAATTTCACATAGCCAATGCCGCAAAAGTACGAAAATTGCATTTTGAAATTCTTGACTGCACACTAAGACATTTCGGCGCGTAAGTTAAAAATGAAACTTCTACCTCAAGTTTTTTCCGCTAAAAATGAACTTACGATAGCGAAATTGGTGGCACTACAGCTCTCAGAGTACAGTTTATCAATCTACACCAATTCATTGTTTCTCTTTAGTATCCATTCAAAAACAATGAAGAACATCCCAGCATGATAAATTCGTTTAGCAAAAGTTTGACATGGTTGAGTTGGTTCATAGCGGGAAGAAAGCACAGTGCTACAGGGGACGAAGAACGCACACGAGCTCTCGTTCATGGAGTATGATCTTCGTTTCTTGTCTCAGTCGCGCTGTGCTTTCCTATTGTCCATCTTTAACGCCGGCAGAGCAATGAATGGCGACGAACCTGTTTCTCGCAGTAACTTGTCCAAGAAATTGTTCTCAAGTATAATTCTCCAAGATAGCTATATCACACTGAAGGTACTTGAAAAAGGCAAGGAAAGCATAATAAAGGAAACAGCGGCGTATTAAACAGCATAACAATAACATATCATGCAGAACAGAACAGTATGTTAAGTCAAAGCAACTAGTTCAATAGAGAGCTCTTGCGAATGCATCATCTTTACTTATTCAAAGGAGCAGTAACATTAAATTTCAAACTTGCGATGTTGCGTTCATTCGATTGCTTGGTATGCATGAGTGCTTTCAGCGAGGTATGAGTGGCGTCCGTTACGCAGAAGCTATTCTATTTTTTGCGCAAAGAGCGTCCAAAGGCTCAACGGCGCGTTCCGCACCAAGCGACCTCGAGAGTACTTTGACGTGTTCAAGGCCACGCTTCAGACACTGAATGACGATGAGCGAGCAACGATGGCATAAACAATTTTAGTGTTGTGAGCGCAGTGCCTACTTGTGGTGCCGCCGTCTGGCGACGACGCTTGCCAATGGGTTCACTTTTTGTTTAGCTCCGTTTTTGCAGCCTGTTTGTGTTAATCCTGCGTTTTCGTTGTATACCACTTCAGGTGATTTCTCAAGTTTGTGGATGATGATGACGGCAGTGACCATGATGGTAGTGATGAAGACATTCCTACATGTGCACTTCAAGCAGAAGAAACGTCAGCTGAAACTCGCGTCACGATTTGGCGTGACCACGTGATCAGATGGGGCTGGGCCACGGGAGGTGGCGCTTGGTAGCTCTAGCAGCTCTGAAAATTGGCGGGCTTTGGACCTGTTTTGAATTTGTTTCCACACTAATCATACGAATCAATATTTTGATAACATTTGATCCCTCCGATCAGTGCCTAATTGTTACTAGGGGATCAATAAGTTCCCGTTGACGCAAAAATTGCGACATGCCTAAAGTTACTCATGGCACTGCTCCTTTAAGGAATGCCTCTTGTTGTCCCTCTAGTCGTGAGTGGGCTCCTCGTTGGTAGAGGCATCACGCGTGATGTCTATTTGCTGCTGAGAGCAGAATTATTCGCAATCTCCCCACTCGGCGGTAAAAGCAAAAACACAAGTGTCACCCTTGTTTCTAAGCTTCGAAAATTGAACGCCAGCACTGACGCGCACAGGTAAGCTGTAAGCAACTGAGCTGGTCAAGCAGAACTGCCCGTTTCCAATGCGAAATTGCAGTCGGACGCTGCTTGAATTTGGCGTCTGGTCCGACTGACGGGAACTTTTATCCGCCATTAATTATGCATGTTCCCTCATGGAGCGTGTTCGGTGCTCTCCTCGATGGCACAACCCCACGGGCCACTTATTTTACCCTCTGGCTGCAGTGGCTGCACCATGCAGCACCTTATCGTCACCGTCACTGGCACCGAATAGAGTAGCTTCGTCCCCCGTCTCCTTTGCGGCCTCGCGGTATCTGTACATTTCCGACCCGCAATGTCAAACCGATAAGGCCCACTTTTTAATTCTGCCCATCGCGATGCTTTTCTTTTCTTTGGCGCCGTCCTCCTGACTTCCCTCATCTGCCTGCAGGAGGCCATTGTGCGCGCAGCCAAGGAGAATGCAGACATCTGTTTCCGACTCGGTTTTTATCTGCTCCTTCTGCGTCTGTTCACTCCGTCGTGTCGCTTGACAAACCGTGGGAGGTAGGGGAAAACCGTACACGCTGTGCTCATTTCCGAACGACTTTTGTCAGTGCGAATACGCGATAGAGAGAGAAAGCGTGCGTGCGTGTGTGTGTTGCGTGTGTGTGTATGTATGTATGTGTGTGACGATGGAGGGGTGGCTTGCTTGCTTGCTTGTTTGCTTTATTATAGCGGGAGTTAAAAAACATGGCTCTGACAGTGGTGACACACTTTTGCCGGAAAGTGGGGTCATTTGCGGGGCCGTAATCTTGCTATAGCCTGTCTGCATCGCTATTTCTTCATTTTAAGCGAGCATTTCTATACGAAGACCACGTCATCGCCCAGCACGAAGCTCAGTGTTTATCTTTCCAATGACTTCATAAGGGGGCTAATTCTTCTCTTTCCATAGACATATATTACCTTTTATGTGCGGAGGAAGTGAAAATACAAGAGGAGATGGGAAGGAGGCAGAAAAAAGAAGACATTGAGTTAATTTTTCCTACATTTCGTTTTCGGTGCCCTTGGCAACTGCTCGACTTTTCATACACACGGAAGCCGAAAGCTTGGAGCACATTAACACACGCGCACGCACGCAGTACTAACACAGGTCATGTAACTACTCCATTGCATGTGGTAATATTTTGGGAACTACTTGCATAGCATCATTTAAAAATGCGCTTATTCTTTGTTTTTTTATCACTGAAGTGATGGCGATGTTGATGGGCACATGTACCACATCGAGTTCAACGGCGGGAGAGCATAGTTATAGTCTAGAAGCATTATCTCATTTATTTTTAGCGCGATAGCGTTAGAGAGCTCGTGTCGCAGAAATCCCGCCGTCGGCGTCGGCCCCATTGGTTGTGAGCCAAAAATCGTCTGTGCATCTGTGAGCTAAAAAGAAAGTTACATAAATCGCCGCGGGAGGCCGCTACTTGTGCACGCGTGCGCAAGCGATCACACTAAAGAGGCTTAGCGCTCATTCGAAAAAAAAAAGTGCTTAAGGTCACGAGGCGTGGTAGTTTCTTTGCCCCTGCCACACCTCCCTGCTTAGCTCGCAGCGCTTTCGTCGCGACGAGAGAAGGGATTGTGCAATTGCAGCATGCGACAAACCTTTGTAACTCCACTCGCACTGAATTGATTATTAAAATATTTGCGGTGTTGAATTCGTGAGACAATAAGCTCTTCGAGTAAATTCATTCCATCGTTACTTGGAAAAAGTGTTTCAGGGCCCCTTTGACGCGTTTTGTTCGACCGGTGTCACGAGGAAAACAAGCCCATTCGGCGATTTGTAGGCGCATTTGGAAAGCCTCAAACTACGTCGAAAAAGGCTGGGATAGTGCAGCCATCGCCGCTAAAAACACACAGGATTTTTCAAGTAGCTTTAAACAATGGACAACTATGTCCATCCAGCGAAAAACATATCATGCCTTTCCAGAGGCGTTTATCAATCAAACAACAAACGCTAGATAATGTGCTGCTATTCGTGAGGCATTGTGAGACTCTTTATGACCCCCCGAGATGGCGAGTGCGCGGCGTGTATCTTGGAGGCCATGCGACTCTTGCTTTAGATGAAAAACCTGTACGTACTATTCGCGCGCACGCGCTGGTACGATCAACTGTGTGCGTGTGTGTGCGCGCGTGTGTTTGTATGTAACAAAAAATAATAATAAGTATGCACTTAGCGGCTGAATGGCGCACTAGGGGCCGGATTTCGCTATCTCGTTCAACTCTTAAAGGCGAAGCTTAACAGTCCCCCAATTTCTAAGACTACGTGGAATGTCAGCGCTAGGCGTTGAACCAGTCAGAATTTTACAGTTTTTGACTACACGCTGCTTTTTCCGCTAGCACAGAGGCGAACGCAGGAAACGCAGTGAAATCAGTTTATCGTGCGCGGTAGTCAAATAAGACCAGGTGGATTAGGCATGCGACTGTATGACAAAGCAGGGTAGGCGACGATTCTCAACAGACACCACTCGTATATCGGCCAGTCAAGAGCTTATTTCATCGTGAAGTCGCGTGAACAAACAGCTGGCGTCGCGAATTGCACCGCAAACACGAGAAACTCCAGGAGAGATCAACTTTCTCGTTCTTCGTATAATTAGGGGTGGTTTAGAAGCCCGTTAAGGGCAATAAACAACGAAGACAGCTCATTGGTGAACTAGGGCGTAGCGAGCGCTGAAGGAAGGGTAGTAATAGTGTCTGCGGCTTAATCATGACCGAGAGACGCCATAGTGGAGGGTTCCACAAATTTCGACCATCCGGTGTTCTTTAACGTTCACTGACGTCACAATGTACACCGACATCTACCAATTCACCTCCATCTAATTGTGACCGCCACAGCCATAATCGAACCCACGACCTTCGGGTCAGCAGCCGAGAACCTTAGGCACGGTTCCACCGAGGTGGACCTGAAAGAAGGGTAGAATATCATGCAAAAAATAAATAAGAAGAAACTTGGGAACGCTTAAGTTTCGCCTCCAAGAGTGGAACGTCGAACCCAGTTCGCATCTCCTCCTCGTTCTGTTTTAGAAATATAACTATAGCGCGCAAACACATGGTATATTCACACACACACACATCCAGGTCCCAAACACGAAGAGCGCTCGCTTTTAAAAATGAGCAACCAACTAGCCCAACAGCAAATTCGATTACAGTCATTCTCATTCGCTTGTCATGCTCCACTTCTTGGTGAACCCCTCAACCGCGTACTGCGAGGGAATGCATGTGGCATTGGCCGGTGGGAATTTACTGCAAGTAATGTTGCGAAGTGCACACTGCGCCATAATCGACGATTTTGCAAAATGGCGAAGAAACTGCAATTACGCATCTGTAGGCAATGCGTGCGCCAGCCTAGCTGCACACTTTGTTGGTATGGTGACTCATGATGATGATAATATGGGACCAATGCTTCTAAATTCATTTGTATGTGCAATGAAATTTGTCTTGATTGTTACATGCGCCAAAGATAAGTAGCCTTTGTCGACTCACAAGCAGTGGTGGCATTGCTGTAGGGCGCGAATATAAAAACAATTATAGCTATATAATTATTGAGACAAGTTCAGCTATCGGGGGCTACTCAAGGGCAGCACGAAGTATTACGGTATATATAGTGTGTCGAATTAGCCCGATGTTCAAATGGCAATCATGGTATAGTTTCTCTATCAGTATCAGGAACTGAGTTGTTCTGCATTGTAAAATTCAGTTCTCTGTTTTTTGTGTGTGTGTGTGTGATGTGGTTTGACCAAAATGATAAGACCCCTGATTTTTATTACATTTACCGTCCTAATGCACTTCCCGTTCCATTACCTTTCGGTACAAATACGGTAGCGCCTAGAGAGAGAGAGAGAGAGAGAGAGAGAGAGAAATAAGAGAAAGACAGGGAGGTTAACCTAGACGAACTGGTTTGCTACCCTGTACGGGGGCGGGGAAAAGGGTCGGAAAGAGGATAGATATAAAATAAATTAGGAAAAAAAACCACATGCACACACATTCAGGGAGTTCCGATCACAGTCGTTTGGACAGGCCGGTTGAACGCAAGAAGCGCAGGAGATCCTTCACAGCCTTCTTCTGCGACATAAAGTCCTGTCGGCAGCGCAGAAGTCTTTCTTCCGAAAGAGGCTGATTGTCCGGTTCATCTAGTGCACTGCAGAGTGACTGTCTCTGCGAGCAGTATTGTGGGCATTCACACAGAATGTGCCAAGTTGTTTCATCACTGCCACAATGGTCACATGCAGCAGTGTCAGCCATTCTTATGCGGAACGCGTACGCATTGGTAAATGCGACGCCCAACCATAATCTGCAAAGCATAGTAGCGTCTCGTCGGCGTAATTCCGGAGGAATTCGAAGACTAAGAGTTGGGTCTAAAGTACCTAACCGTGCATGGATGAAATGTGACTCGTTCCATTGTGACGTGGTGCGCTTGCAAGCAAGCATGCGGAGTTTCCGTGCAGCGTCAGTTCTGGAAAGCGGAATGGATATTTCATCGCTTTCAGAATGTGCAGAACGGGCAGCTCGATCGGCCCGCTCATTGCCAATTATTCCACAGTGACTTGGAAGCCATTGAAAGGCTATTTCATGTCCTTCCTCAATAAATTTGTGAGTCTTTTGTGCAATATCAAATACCAGCTGTTCGTACGGGCCGTGACGTAAAGGTGATAAAAGGGATTGCAGTGCCGCCTTTGAGTCACTGAAAATTGTCCATTTTTGTGGCTGTTGATTGCTGATGAATTCCAATGCGGCACGAAGAACTGTGAGCTCTGCTCCCGTTATTGTCGTGAGGTGGGAGGTCTTGAATTTTCTTGTCGTGTCTTTTATCGGTATAACAAATGATGCCGTTGAACTCTTCTGTAAAACACAGCCGTCGGTGTATACGTGTATACAGCCTTGATACATCTCGTATAACAAGAGTATAACAAGAGTTAGCAAGCTGTCTAAGAGCAGGTGACGACATATCTGCCTTTTTCTTGATGCCAGGTATAGTTAGCCTGATGTTAGCTTGAGTCAGGCACCAGGGACGAGTCGAAGGCCTGGCGGCGGGTTTGAAGCATGTTGGCAAAGAATCGCGGTATGTGGTGACCGTTTGGCAAAATGACGAACGTGGTCTGTCTGCTGGTAAAGAGGCTAGGTGGTGGCAGGGTGTCCGAGAAATATGCCTTATAAGTGTCCTGAGTGCCTCAACGTCGATATGTGTCGTGATGAGGTGGTCACCGGCGATAGCTATAGTAGCCATTGTTGACGCACTACGAGGCAAGCCGAGGCAAATCTGGAGTGCCTGGGACTGAACACTCTGTAGCGTTCGAAGGCTTGTTTTGCTTGCATTGGTCGATGCCGGTAAACTCTACCGCAGGAAACCGAGAAAAAGTACTCTGTACAGCTGTAGCATTGCACTGGGAGACATTCCCCAAGTCTTCCCTGCAAAGATCTTCAGTATATTACAGATGTCCATTAACCGTTTCTTCATGTACGAAACGGGATCGCTCCATGATAGATTCCTGTCAATTATGACGCCAAAAAACTTGTGCGATCGAACGTACGGTACGGTTTGACCATTGATGCTTATAGTGTACTTATCCATAGGCTTTCGTGTAAACGCTACGAGGAGCCATTTCCCGGAAGAAATTTCCAAGCCTCGATTCCTGAGGTAGCGTAATGTTTCAGTGGCAGCTTTTTGAATTCTCCCTCGTAACTGCAGGTGTGTTACAGCCGATGCCCAAACGCAGATATCATCTGCGTACATTGATAGCCTGACCGTGCTTGGCAGATGCTCACTGAGAGCAATTAACGTAAGATTGAACAGCACAGGGCTGAGTACGCCACCCTGGGGGACGCCACAGTGGCTGTAATGTCGAGAGGTTGGACCATCTTCAGTGCTCACAAAGAAGGATCGCATTGACAAATAACTACGTATCCAGCGATACATCCGACCACCTACTCCTATTTCTTCGAGAGCGGTGAGAACAGCTTCATGCGTAACGTTGTCATACGCCCCTTTGACGTCTAGGAACAAAGATGCGCAGAGACGCTTACGGCCTTTTTCGTGTTGGACATAAGTGACCAGGTCGACTACATTGTCAATCGATGCTCGACCACGCCGAAATCCTGCCATAGCATCTGGGTAGATGTTGTTATACTCCAAGAACCACTCCAGGCGTCCAAGGATCATTCTCTCCATAATTTTGCATACACAACTGGCCAATGCGATCGGACGATAAGATGAGAGGTCCAACGGTGACTTGCCTGGCTTCAGAAGTGGAACTAGGCGACTTGTCTTCCAGGTTGTCGGGAGCGTTCCATCTTGCCAGGATTTGTTGTACAACTCCAAAAGGACGATTCTCGCGCGTTCACCCAGATGGCACAAGGCCCTATAAGAAATTCTATCGGGCCCTGGTGCCGACGTGCGTCCACACAAAGCAAGTGCTGCTCTGAGCTCCACGATGGAAAAAGGCATATCTATGCGGGAATCGAGTGTTTGTGGACAGTTAGTCGATGACAATACGCTATTTGGCACTGAGAGTGGCCCAGACACTCTGGCACAGAAGTCTTCTGCCACGTCGATGCCGCGTCTGTGTTCAGAAAGTGCGAGAGCCCTGAATGGTGACCACTGAGTGGGTTTTGTGCGGAGACCTCGTACCGTCTTCCACAATTGGGATAAAGGTTTTCGTGGGTCAAGTGACTCACAAAAAGCAGTCCAACGTTGTGACTCGAGTTTATTTATCCGGCGCTGAATCTTCTTTTGTGTACGTCGAGCAATCCGTAAGTCTTCTATTGCCTCCGTGCATCGGTATCTTCGTTCAGCACGCCGACGGATTGCTCGAAGTCGTTCTAGCTCGACGTCAAATTCCGTTACTTTGGGAGAGCAGGTGAGGGTACACGTAGTATCGTGTATTGTGCTTTTAATTATCTCCTCTATGTCGAGGGATATGTTTGCTTCACATTGCTCTTCCATGCGAGACTGGAATTTCAACCAGTCCACTCTCTGAACACTATCGCGTATCTTAGCATGGGACAATCTTTCGATTTTGACGTAAGTGGGATTGTGGTCACTTCCATGCGTTTCTCTGTCTTGAAACCACTCAGTATGCCTGACGAGGCCACGTGAGACAAAGGCCAGGTCAAGGCAGCTGCTATACCTTGAACCACGTAGGAACGTTGGACTGCCATCATTTAGCAAGAAAAGTTGGTTGTCGGAGGCGAAGGATACCAACTTTCTCCCTTTAACGTTAGTCTTCGAACTTCCCCAGATTGTATGATGGGCGTTGAAGTCGCCAATTATAATGTATGGGTGAGAAGTTGCTGACAGGATACGTTGTAGTCTTGTATGGTCGAAACGGCTTGACGGAGAGAGGTAGGCACCCACAACCATGATGGTAAGTCTCCTTTTCACTGTTATACTTATATATTGATTGTCGTCGTGGGGTGACACCGGATGATGAATGTAGGTGAGGTCGCGGCGAATAAACATCAAAACTTTGCTATTGTCCGCAGTTGTAGACGACATGAATGACTCATAACCAGAAAGTCTGATTTCTTTCTGCAAATTTGGCTCGCAGATGACAATGATGGGGAACTTATTGGTGTATACGAACCGACGGAAATCGGCGATGCGTGACCTAGTCGCTGTTTGGTTACGCCTAATCGTTGGTTACGACTGCGAGCTGCCTAATCAAAATGCATTTTTACCCAGAATAGACCGCTTCCTGTTTTCAAACAGTGACATCAATGCGAGCGCCCCTTCCACCGTCCTCTTCCTTGGAGCAGGTACTAGTTGGCAGGAAGTTCCGCCGGCAGGATCTTTCTGTATGGCAGCACTGCGCATGTGGACATTCCTTCGAAAGGGTCACTGTCTGTAACGCACGATTCTGTTCGGTTGACATGTGGTGATTTGCTCATTGTAGTCGGTAGCCACAAAAAAAATTCTTATTTTCTTCGAAAGCAAATCGTCTGCATGTTCACGGTGACAGGCGCTTTGAACAATATATTTATTATATTTATTGCATGGATGTGAACGTAACTAATTTGAGTCATGACATAGCATCATTTTGAGCTGCTGTGCGCAAGGTCTTGCGTAAGATTATCACTCACTACAAAAAGTTCTGATTTGAGAGAAATAAAAAAACGCGCATTTTTCTGTTTGTTAGGTTAAGGTTAACAAATGCCTGTAAAATATAGAGCGAGATTCTACCTTATAGCATTCCTCATAACCCACAGAAAGTTTATGCCATTTCAAACCCAATAACCTATTTATACAGACATGTAATGCGCATTGTTACTCCATAGAGATCGAGTATATGAGAAACAGCACCGAGTCTTTGTTGTTTCCATTAGGAAGTATGAGGTATCCGGCAATATGAGTTACACATTTATGGAGCTTGCGTATTCGCAATGGCGCAGCGTATATGCAGATTGTTCGGGTGTATAGGGCCACGTACAAAATTGTAAGAAAGAAGAAGACAGGAAAGAGGCGCTTATATGCAGCTTCAGCAATGCTAAAACTTGCTAATTGCTCATGCGTTTTCATCTTTCAGCCCGGAGATCATGCACTCTTTTTTTCTGCCCGCAGCGCAAACGCTGAGATGTACCCACTCACAGACTATCGCGTCAAATGATTTTTACCTTCACTAAAATGTCGAATCGTGAAGTTCCGTCGACAGCCGGTTACTGCCACCGACCCGCAACGAGTGGCAATGTTTTCGCAAACAAGAGGGATCATTCTCTACACAGCACACACCACACATAACATTCTCAGTTTCATCATCCCTAAAGGTGAATCAATACTATCGATGCATTTCAAAGCGCACTACACGCCGTTACATACACTGCACATTTTTGAAGACTATGCCGCTGTTTTTTACACTGGCCGGCTCTATAATAAACAACCAGCGAGCATGCCAAATATTTCATCACGCAGTTTACCACACACATAGATGTTCTCCGACACACACCAGAGTTAATGCTGCCACTGTAATATGAAGTTTGAGCGTTTAAATATATCCACGGAATGAATAATGATAAATTGGGCGAAGCTTCCATCAATTCGTCCTTGCTTTTGTCCATCCGTGCGTCCATTCGTCCTTCAGTTTGTCAGTGTGTCTGTCTGTCCGTCTGTCCATCTGTTTGTCCATTTGTGCGTCCTTGTGTCCGTCCGTGCGACCGTCCATTCATCTAGTGCACACTTCAAGTAGCGCAATATCGCTTTTTTTCATCATATATTCATCATATACAAGTACCGCCATCTAGCAGACAACCGAACGGCTAAACGAGATTAAGTACCACATTTCTGCTGTCAGCGGTTTTTAACACCGAGAGCGTGATAACGACGCCATGCTACGTTTTTCGTAACATGTGGACATTCGGATATGCACCCGAGGGCGGGTATGTGCTACTTGTATGTGGGTATGTGCCACAGATTACGCACTACGACAACGGGGGACGCACAAGCCATGCCATAAGGAGCTTCGCCCCTAAAAGGAAAAAAAAACTTGTCCCAAGCAACGCGCGACTGCAATGCGCTGAGGCACCAGCGTGGATGTTTTGCCAATCGCCGCCTTGCACGTGCAGCGGTGACGTGACGCTGTGACGTACCATGGTAGAGGTGTATTGGTCACACTGAAATTCTTGAACTTAATGATGGATTTGTTGACGAAGACATACAACTTTCTACATAATTACTTGCTTCATGCCTCACTAAGATGCTAGGTACAATATACTTTAATGACATTAGACTACTGACGCCTCATGTTATTAAATTATTAAAATTCTGGCCAAGTACAGTTTTGCATAAGTGTGCTTTATACCTTGAAAAAAGCTCTTGAAGACATCAGCAGTGTTGCTCATGGTTAGAGATTTGCATGTTACTTTTGTTTTAACTGCCTGCCTGTATGTATGAAGTTCATAATTTTGTTACGCTGATTAGTACGGGAAGACACTACCATTCCTTATTTCGGTTCAGGACTTTTAGAAAGGAAGTATGCGACAGGACGTAAACCTAAACTTCTCCGCAGCAAGCTAGTTAGAACAGAACAACCGTATATATGTTATGCACGTGCCACCCACTGATTTGAGAGTTCTTGTTGCGCGATGACCTCCTGTTTTAAGCGGGCCACACATGCGCTTACGTCGAGGAAGCGAAGTGCGCGCGACAATCAACCTTGGCACTCACTGTCATCACACAGTAGGATCATGTTACTACTACCACCAGCTTCTTACGCAGCACACTACCCGAAGAAGATGCAAAAGCTGCCGTTGCTTAAGCCTTCGCGTTGACTACCACCTGTTGCACCGTTAGTGACAGCAAGACACTCATCCGCAACTTCACCAGAGGCCTCATCTCACCACGAGCAAACGACATGCCAGCAAGCACAAGCTATGTCATCACCACCAAGTTCACTTATTTTGGGCTCCGGACCACCAGTCCTTGTATGGGAACGAAGCTGCCGAAAAATCATTCACCAGGCACATCACTTGTCATCGATGCATATACTAAACACACACATACCTGCGCTTTACCATAGGGCAAGGCTGATGTACCCATATTCAGGATAGCCGCTGAAGGCATCAGTCGAAAACATAACAATTATTATGCATACAAAAACATTCCCCACACCTACGCTATAGTAGCATCTACCCAGACGTTTATACACTACATTGTAATACTTGCGGGGTGGCTCACTCCACCTTCGAAAACAATATTCAGGCATGTCCCTCGGTGACACATGCCATTAAATACAGCACCGACCCTGATTCCAAGATAACAATGCCCAAACAGTGGGAGTCTGTGCTGCTCAGCGCGTCCCCAAGTGACGAACTCTGGGCAGTCATGGCTTTCCGAAGCCACCACCTACACTCAAGGTCTGGCCACCGCCTGGGAAAGGGGGGCTCGGATAGGGCTAGAATCCCGGTTTAGCCTTTCTTCACTCAACAACAACAAAAATAAACTTTCGTCTCTCTCTTTGTCTATCATGTTAACATGTATAATATAACGAACCTGTATTTTGTATACATCACCTTTTTTATTGTTACACAATGAATTCTTTTATAGCCATGAGATTGGGGAATGTTTATGCATGTCTCTGCTATGTATATTATATAGCAAAGGAGAGGCTGGCTCAACATTCGTTGCACCGAGGCCGCCTTCTCTAATATAAACACAAGGAAGTGAAAAGCACACACACACACACACGCGCGCGCGCGCACGTGCACGCACACACGCACACGCACGCGAACACGCGAACAAACACACCACACACACACACACACACACACACACAAACACACAAGCTCATAGCATGCGTTTATCACCTGTCACTGTCAAATGTCGGACTGTTAAATATGTGTCGCTACGAATTCAGCTGATTTGTATTTGTAACTTCTCTATGTCGAGGTGGTTCTTTACTGGTGGTTTTACTGCCAGCCATGCTTGGTGATAACTAACATGCACGCTGCAACCACGCAGCAGATCTGTGATTATGTGCCTATGTGCCTATAAGAAGCCCGACACTGGAAGGCGTACGTTTTTTAACCTCAACAGCTAAAACAGTTCAAAACGCAGCGAGCACAGTCCACAGAAAAACCAAGTACACAACTCGAACTTTAAATTTGTAAATTAAGAGGGAAATTCATAGCTCTTCCTGAAACACCCTTGAAGTGTGTATCGTGTAAAATGGTGCGATGCCCGCAGAGCCCCCGGAGCCACTACACAATTGCCAGATCTGCAACCTGACCGAAACGTCGCTGGGTGTGACTTGCGTGACGGGTCACAGTGGAGTCCCTGAGAATGCGCCCCGTGGACCTGCCGCTGGCCTGAACACGACGTACGTGCTGGAACTGTACAGCAGTCAGCAGTCGTCACAGGTGCTCAACGTGAGCAGCAGTCAGCCCGTGTTCAGCGTTCGCAACCTGCAGCCGCGCACGGAGTACTTCATTGTCCTCTACGGAGTCAACAGCTTGGGCCACAGCAACGCCGTCAAGCTCTACGCTAGCACGCTGACTTCTGCCGAAGCGCTTCTTGACACAGGTGAGCCATTCTGAGCGGTGATATTTCTGCCGTCAGAAGAGCTAAGTAAATGAAGCAGCAGCAAATCTCCTCATCCAGTGTTTCAAGAGTCTTGGCTCCGGTTTATCGGGAGATCCAATGCAGCCTAGCAAAGAGATCGTTCGAAGGTGGATGCTTCCTACACCACGGATAACGTCCGGCCAACGATAAAGGTGCATCTTGGTAAAGTTTGAATAAATCACAACAGTTTATTCGACTGCACTTTGTAGCTGTCTACAGTTCAGCTTTTCTAAAAATCATGCCTATTTAAATAAAAGTTTATATGGAATTTACTAAAACCTTTTTGAGAAGAAACATGTCTAGGGAGCCTGTAGATCAGCAGTCATTATTATCATGAGGTTGTGACAGTGAAGAAATCAGTCGCAGCTGGTAAATATGAAACTATTGGGCGAACGTGCGCCCAGCAAAATTATGACATTCATAGAGCAGTGGTATCGGCACGCGAAGTCGTTGGAAATCAAATACTCCGATCCGCGGTAGGCGTGACGGCATATATACGTGTGGCATCAAACATTTCAGCCTTATCGTTGGTAGTCGCGTTAGTTCCAGAATAAGCTTTACTGTTCATGTTGTGCACTCAAGCATATAGCAATCGGGAATGTTCGTTATTCCGACGCGGTGCTGACAAGGCAGTGCTTGAACGGGTCGATTACATGAAAAAAAGTGCATATTGAAACATCTTCTCGTATGCGTCATACCTCACGCTAAGTCATTATCTCATCGCACGTCTAATTGCCATCGATCGATTGTGGTTCATTCACATCCAAAGACGCGACATGTCCCTCTTGTTGCAGTTTAACTCCCCAGTCTGACTGCAATTGACACGTCGTACCTGGAGGAAACTCGTAAATTTGCACAGCGCGCATCATCTGGTGCTCACTGTCGAACTATGTTCGGTGCTCAAAAGTAATGTCCATGCCCTTGATTTTAGAAGTCTCTTATTGATTTTGTGAATATTTGTGGCCCACGCGGAAGCCAGAAATGTAGTTGACAGGACGTATGTAGTTGCTAAAGAGTGCACCTTCAATTAGTGCGTGTCATATGTCCAGAAGTCACGAATCAGCGAGAAACCAAAAGCTCGGCGGATGTTACACTCTTGCAGCAGAAGAAGGAGAAAGTCTTCTTGCACTCATGTAATACGAAAGAAGCCACCATGAGCAGTGCATATGCGCGACGCCTTCTGCGAACCCCTTTTTCTTATCGTGCACATGTTTACTTCTTCCGCTCGTATAGCTTCCCTCGTTGTTCCGCTTCTCACTTTCACAGTTCGGGATCCCGTTGTCTTCAGCATCGAGTTCCTACTGGCACAGAAGCACGTTTGAGGATGTGCACGCGCCATGGCTCACATCCTCGTCGCTGAGTAGCGCCGCCGGCAACAGCCGGCGCCGCAGCGATAGTATGTACCTACAGTTAGGCGTAAATGCATTGCGCGCACGCCAGTATATATTCTGCAGAGGCGGCGTTGGCTGCACAGGCATGCGTTGTCTTTGTGTTTTTTTTCACTCACTGACTGCTGTTTCCGCATGCATCCGCGATCGCATTGTTTCGTCATGGTGCGCTTCCCGTCAAGGTCATCGACTCTCGGTGGTGACCTTCAACATAAACGCCTAAGGCCTTAAAACTTTACAAACAGACCAGCGGTAAAGCTACCATATAGGTTGCAAGCGAGTCCATCCTATTGCTGCGTGATGCTTCTAGTGTCAGATAAGCTCCGTAATAACAGCTTCTTACGGGTGTCACACGGTACACTAAATGAAAAGAAAGGAGAAAAGAAGACGAGCCTAAGGGACTGTTCTCTTATTGGGGACCAGTGTTCGTTCCTACCAAGAAAAGGCAACTTTACTTTCTAAAATATTAGCGCAAACGACGTGCTCGCTCCACGCTAGATCCAATTTGGATTTGTCGGCCGCCATATTTACCTTGTCTGGAGAAAAGTCTGTGGCTGGCCTTAGTCGCAAGCGTAGTTATTGGTTCGTCACTGCCTTGCCACTGAAGAAACCTCGATTACAATAGACCTTAACTAAATTACAGCTGTAGCTCTTCTTTAGGTGAATACCATGAGATCTGCCGAGCGAAACTGTCTTTCTCATCGGGTTACTTCACTGAAATCTCCCAAATGTGTAAACAATGAGGACTTGAGTTTCTCTCTAGAGTATAATTTTTTCAATGCGGCTATTCTTGATTGGTTTTACGAAAATGCTGATTTTAATCCATGAAGCAGGTCGTTGGGAAAGGACGAAGGTCACGAGCTGGTCAAGACGTCCAAATGAACGTCTAATAAGTACACTCGTTCTCAGTGGTCATGCAGTAGCACCACCGCCTAACTCGAGAATAAAATATTTCAAATTCGTTGCCTTACACTTCAAGAGTAATTCAGCGGAAAAAAATAAAATGTAGGCTAAGTGAAAGGCCGGCAAGAATGTCAGGGATATAAGGAACAGAGCAACGAAACAGTTAAGCTATGTTTGATAGAGGAAACCAAGTCTCGGAGGAACCTAATTAGAAAATTGCACAATTTAGTCTTCCTGGCCGTGCGTCTACTAAACTGTAGGGCTTTGCTTTGTTATAGGGCTTACTTAAAGAAAAAAAAACAGGTCTGGATGAAAAGCGTTAAGCCAACTTTGCAGCTACTTGAATAATTTTCGTGCACTGAAAGGCGATATACATCGACTCGTCTTATGAGTGCATGCATCGCTTTTGAATCTGAATATTGCCCGTTTTTAGGGGACTTCGTTTCCAGAACGTCCCTAAGGGTATAACAGAAAACCATAACGGCTGTTCACTTAAGTGGCATACGATGTTGCTAAGGATAGATGGAAGAATAGATGGAATGATTCTAATAAGTGAATTGATAGTAAACAGAATCAATCTTGCAGAAGAGTTTAAGCATTTCTTTGTGAACACAGGAAATGCCTATCAGAGCGTACACACAACTGACATTATTACTCCATTATCAAACACGTTTTTTTTTGAAACCGACATCCACGTCTGAAGTATTTACGCTACCTAGTCGAATAAAAATAGTAGCAGTTGTGATCCCGATGGCTTAGAAGTGCGAATAATAGAGGATGTATCAGACATTATAGCAGAAATTCTAATACATATTTGCAAATTAGTGTTATTGACAGGTATTTTCACAACCAACATGCAGCTAGCGAAAGGTACTGCAATATTTAGGTCAGGGGATAAAACAACTTAAGAAATTATCGTGCAATATCAAACGGACCCATGTTCTCAAAATGCCTTGAAAAAGTAATAAACAAGAGAACTGACAGTTTTTTGAGAAAATACAATCTAACAACGGAATGCCAATATGGTTTCAGAAAGAAACTTTCAACAGAAAGTGCTTTATTAGCCCAGAAAGAAATCGCGCTGTGCAATATCGAAAAGGGGCTTTTCAAATTTCCATAGTATTAGGATCTTAGGAAAGCCTTCGATCGCGTATCTCACGAAGTGTTATTAAAAATAAACAGGTTAGATTTTTATGGATTTTGGAAATACCGCTCAAACTTTTGCAGCCATATCTGAGTGCGCGATCACAGTATTTTGGCTCCGCTGCAGTGGTCTAGTGGCTAAGGTTCTCGGCTGCTGACCCGCCGGTCGCGGGATCAAATACCGGCTGCGGCGCCTGAATTTTCGATAGAGACGTAAATGCTGTACGCCCGTGTGCTTAAGTTTGATGCACGTTAAAGTGCCCCACGTGGTCGAAATTTCCTCAGCCCTACACTATGGCGTCTCTCATAATTTTATGGTGGTTTCGGAAAGTTAAAACCCATAGATTAGTGCCCAGTACATTGAGATAAATACCTTCAAATAACGTACAGCAATTAAAGCCATGGTTCCAAAAGGCCGTATTCTGGGGCCTCTATAATTTTTATATTACATTGATGACAGCTAAAAGCAATGAAAAGTCTAACCTTAAATTATATGCTGATGACTGCACATTATTTTTTACTCTAAAATTTTAGTACCCTCAAGGCTCTAGCGGTCCACACATGCTATAAAATTGGAGATTGGTACACTAAGAACAATTTCATGCTAAATGAAACAAAAACAAAATGTGTTCTCTGCTGAGATCTCGGAATATGCTTCCAAATACCAAATTATGGTACCCTATGCCCATGCAAAGTTGCAGTAACCAAATAATTTAGGACGCTTGATTTAATTTTTAAGGAGCATATATCCTAGAAGGAGCATACAGATCACAATTGTGCAAAGTTTAGACGCCTGGTTGTAGCTTTATATCGTTGTCAACGTCTTTCGCAGTAACTGTAAAGTGACGTTCATATCAGGTTCTTTTCCATGCCCACTTAAAATACCGGGTGTTAAGAGATAAGCTTTATTATTTATTTCAATTAGGTACTCGAAGGCACGTGCACAGTAAAAATTTTTACACCCAGAAGAGTGTAAATGAGCTTGTCCCGTGGACGACACCCTAAGGGTGTTAATCCAGCACCTTCCAAAAAGGGTGCTTTACCATGCACCCCTAGAATAGGGTGTACATGTAAAAAAACTGTAGGGTGTTAAAAAAATTGCCCGCAGCTTCCCTCGGGGGAACACTGAGGAGGATGTGGAGCATATTATTGGTTAACGGGGTGTTAAAGTGCGACTTACTTGGGTCGATGGCTAAATTGGTTAACGTGGTTGTGAAATGGGGTGTTAAATTGCGACTTACTTGGGTCGATGGCTAAATTGGTTAACGTGGTTGTAGGAGGGGGTGTTAAATGAGTGAACACGTACACACGTATGCGAAAGGGCGGCGCTGGTCGAAGTGACGTCGATCATTGTGTTTGTGGATTCGTTGGAATTCATTTCACCGTGACCTTGGACGTCGAAGAGCCGTACAAACCAACCGACGAGCGGCAACTGAGCGAGCGAGCGCCGACCTTGAGTGTATAAACAGCGCGACGGCGCATGCACTGTCAGCTGTCGAATGTTCGAGAAGGGGGAGAAGCGCAACGGCGCATGCGCGCGCGTCAGCTGCCGATGTTCTCGAAGCGCGACGGCGCATGCGCGCGCGTCAGCTGCCGATGTTCTCGAAGCGTGACGGCGCATGCGCGCTACATTATACAGCTAGCGAATGTTCGTGAAGAGGAGAAGCGCACGCGGTGTGTAGAGGAGGAAGGGTGCACAGATGGTGGAGGAGTGAAGCGCGCGCGGTGTGTAGAGAAGGAAGGGATGCACAGATGGTGGAAGAAGGAGGAGGAAGCTTGCGGACGGCGCCGCACTACAAGCCTCGAGTATTAGATGCTCCGCATCTAGAAAACACACTTAAGGAAGGGTGCCTTCGATGTCCATCACTTTTTTAGCACCCTCTGAGGAGGGTGCGAGAAGGGTGCACAAGGGTGTTTAGTGCCCATGGCAGGGGTGGCGAATACTGCCACCAATAGATATCAGCATGCACTGATGAAACACTACTTGAAGAAAGTGGTCCTGATTATCGATGGTGCGCCACCTGTCGAGCTCCATTCATTGCGTGTGGGCAAAAATATAAACGCGTACAATCGTGTATGAACTTGTGCTGGATCTATATATACTTCAGAGTATATGCATAATGCGCGTTACAGAAAATGAAGCCTTGCTGCCCTTGCATATTATGTTTATTTAATAGGCAAATAAAACAAACTTTTCTTCTGCCACACAACTTTTTCACCAGATATACGTTCATGTATACGTACACTACACATGCAACACCTCAAATGTTTATTATATTTTTTTCAGTTTCACTTTATTGACAATTCTTTGCAACATACAATTACACTGGTTTCAGTTTAGTATACTGCTTCAAGTACATAGAGACTACAAATGAAATACACGCTAATATATCCCTATAATTCTTTCAAGTATCTACAATCCCAGTGGTTTCCAGTTTAACACTCCTTCATGTACAGAATCGGTTAATAGGAATGAAATACAGGCAAATATATACTTATGATTCTTTCAAATATATACAATCACCATGATTTCACTATATACGCCTTCATGTACACAATCGTTCCCAAGAAGTGATGCACACAAAAATATATATGGATAGTGTTTTCCAATGTATACAATCACAGTGGTTTAAGCTTTGTATTCCTGGATGTATAACAATTGGTTATGAGAAATGATGTACATGCAAACATATACGGGTTTTCGCACATATAACTTTAACGAATACTTAAGAAACCAATACAATGATCAGAAACACAATATGCTAAAAACGAACACCAAACTGAGTCAGGACACACAAAAAACAAAAGAGGTAATGCATAATTATGGCTAATGACACAGCTGGGTCACTTTATGCCAAATGTCCCAGCCATTTGGCAACCATCTCAAATGTATTCGAAAAACTCGTGCTGCATTGAAAATAGTGAACTTCTGGAATATTTAGGAGAGGAAAAATATTTGGTCACGTGGCTGCCTTCTGAACTTTCTGGAATGCCGTCTAGGTGTTGTATGTGAAAAATTTTATTTTAAAAGCACCGCTCCTTCTATCCATACGAAACTCGGTCTACGTGTTACGTAAAAAGAGCTTAATTTGGGAGAGTTGGTTCATCGTGGTTGTGTGCTAGTCACAGCGCGACAACTTTAGGAAGAGACAGAAAGGACAGGAAAGAGCACAGACTGTCAACTGAATTTAATGGATGTGCTACGAGCGCTTTTATACGGAGTGCAAGAACCGTGTTCATGCGCGACGACACGTGTGAGCACTACAAAATAATTTTAACTGTGAAAAGAATACTCCCTCTCGGAAAAGATAAGTGAACGTGTAGTGATGCACTGATCGATCAGTGGTTTACCTGATAAAAAATACTTCTACAAACGTTAAATTGGCATTAGGTAAACCTATTCTCGTGACGAATGGGGCAAGATTGACTATTCCTGTTGCTGTTTAGTACACACACTTTTGAAAGCTTGCAAGGGGTGGAAAACAACACGCTAATATCATATCTGCTGGCTATTTTTCTAGTTGTGAGACACGTGATGTGGTATAACATGCAAAGGTTTTGGTCATTGTTTTTTGTTGGTCCTGTCTTTTTTAACTTTATTTTCTGCAGGAGGGTTTTGCAAACGGGTGTGAAGATTCTGTTTGGATACCCAGCATCTTTTAGTCTTTTATTCTGGTTTTTAAGCCTGACCTCACCCTTGTGCTAACATGACTTCTGAAGGGTGGCCTGAATACATGTGGTATCAATTCCTCTTTCTATTAATTTTGAATGTCCACTATCAAAAGGCAGAACATTCTTAGCACTCCGGGGCTGATAGCACCAGCCAATACCCCAACAGCATCATCACACTTGTTTGCGAAACCCTCCTGCAGAAAGTGAAGTTAAAGAAAACAGGACCAAAAGAAAAAGAGAATGACCAATCACCTTTGCATGTCACATGGTACTACGTACATAAGGTGTCTCACAATTTTAGGAAAAGAGCCAGCAGATATGACATTGTTGTTTTCCACCCCTTGCAACCTTTCAAAAGTGCATGTACTTACAGCAACAGGAATAGTCAATCTTGCACCATTCGTCACTAGAATAGGTTTACTGAATGCCAATCTAATGTGTATGAGATACCGCTAACACGTGGAAAAGTAAACATAGGACAAACTGGGCAATGCTTCAATGATCAAGCAAGACAGCATGCTTTAAATGTTAAGAAAGGCTATAGTAGTAGTCTCACGGCCGGACACTGTAAAGTCTCAAAGTAGTCTCAATAGTAGTCTCATGGCCGGACACTGTAAAGAATGTAAGTGTAGTCCTAGGTTTCATAAAACACGGTTTTTGAAAAAAAAGCAAGCAGAGAAATGAGAGATTTTAAAACTCTTTATCAGGAAGGCCAAGGATCAATGCATCAGTACACCTTCACTTATCTTTTCCGAAAAAGAGTATTCTTTTCTCGGTTAAAATTATTTTGTCATGGTCACACATGTGTTGTTGCAGATGAGCCCTGGTGTTGTGCTCAATATAAAAACGCTCGTAGCACCTTCAATAAAATTCACTTGACAGCGCTCTTTCCTGTCCTTTTTGTGATAAGATTTTTATTACAGAAAAGAATTTCATTTTCTTACAGTTTAGGTATAATGATGAGTTTTCATTGTATCACAACATGGAGCAAATTGCATCTCAATACGGACAAAAATCACGATTTTGTGAAATTCGTGATATTTTCTCGTAAATTTCAGCAGCTTGAGAGGTATAAAGATATTTTTTCCTCAGAATATACCTTCTGTGGAGTAAGTATTCACTGCTCAGATATTCATACAAAGTGCAATATTGCAATAAAAAATGCAAACATAACACATTTTGGCTTTATTCTTGGAAGCGAATGTGGCAAAAAATTGCACTATTATTATTGAGCTTCAAATACCTTACAGAAGCACATTTACTTAACAGGTAGACCGAATATGCTTTAGAAAAAATAAGCGGTAGTTTTAAAACAAAATTTTCCACAAACAGCACACTGACGGCATTATGCCAGGAAGTTATAAGCCAGCCACATGAACAAAACTTTTTTTCTCGCTGAAATATTCTAGCAGTTCTCTGTTTTTAACGCAGTAAGTCAGCACATTTTTTTTCAAATACAATTCAGATGGTCGCCAAAGTAGCTGGGACGTTTGGCATAGAATGGTCTAGCTATATTTAAGCAAAATAACTTACACAAATAACAATATTTGTTCATCTACCATGACCACACTAGAAAAAGTTGTTCAGGCATTGTGACATTAAAATTTTCAGCGTCGTACTGCCTGAACAACTTCTTTGATAAACTCCAAACTCACGCCAAGAAAAAGCCGCTCAATCACGGTGGTTGTTAAAGGCCTTGCGGCCGTAGACAATGTTGAAAATAAAAAAATTCAACTCATCAGTGCTGTCACTCCTTCTTCGTCATTACTGACACGGAAGATTTTTTGGTTATCCATGTGGAGGTTCAGGAAGTAGGCTTGCTCTAGGCTGGGTCAGGGGTAGACTACGCAGGACGTCAGCGGCACCCTCTCATCCTGTAATAAGAGCAAATATTACTTCTGATAAAAGGATTTTCGTGCTGTTCTGGCAGCACCATATATAAAGAATGTTAGTGTGTATCCTTCGAAATGGCGTGTAATTGACATTACACTGAACTCGAAGCATACAACCCATACATTTCAATAATTTCGTATGATTAAACTGCGTTAAAACCTAATTTGAAGGCTGCACTTGTGTTATCGGGGTCTGCTATCGGCCGCCTGACAGCAAACCAGATTTTGTTGATCGCCTAACCCATGTACTAGAATTAATTTTTAACAAATTTCCTCAGTGTGTCTTGCTGCTTGACGGTGATTTCAATTACCCCTTCATTAACTGGGTCACACCATCATCGCTATCAATATCTGTCGGACTTGAAATATCTCGCTTCCTTCGCACCTTAAAACTATTTCACCTAACTCAAATGGTAACTGCACCGACGCGTGGCCATCACATCCTCGACTTAATTTTTACAAACAATCTGACAAACGTTGTAGTCCAAGTCCTTGATGAAATTAGTGACCACAGAGTAGTACACTGTTCCCACCCTCTGCCTCTCCTTATCAAGACAATAAAGCCTAAACGCATACTAAATTCAAAAAAGCAGATATTGAAAAAATTCATTGCATGTTAACCGAGTTTTTGTGTTCTTTTCTGAACGAATTTAGCAATCATACAACAAATGAAAACTGGATAATATATTGGGACTTCCTTAAAAAAATTGAAAATACGTGCATTCCTATGGTTTCCTTCACACCACAAACAAGTGCTCCCTGGTTTTCAAAGAAGGTTAAAAGTTGCCTAAACAAAAAGAAAAGAGCGTACAAAAAGACTTCGCAAATTAACAGTCACCGCATTTGGAATAAGTATAAAGAACTAGCTCGGGAGTCAGAAAAAGCTATCAAAGAAGCTAAGGATTATTGTTTCAACGATACGCTGCCGAATCTGTTAAAATCTGATCCGAAAAAGTTTTGGCGAGTTCTTAACCCTAAGGATACGGACACTATAATAACATTAAAAGACGCAAATGGGTCGATTGTACCCACCTCTGAATGTGCTGAGTTTTTAAACAATGTCTTTAGCGAAGTTTTTGCAGACGAACCACCTCTTGACGAGTCCTGTTCCGTCACACCTATTCCAATTACTTGCCCAAGCGAGCCCCTTATCGTAACGGAAGTAGGTGTATCACGTGGAATTGCTGGACTTCCGCTTCGGTCCAGCTCTGGACCTGACGGCATCAGCTCAAAACTACTGAAATTAACTAGTCACGTATCATCGTTTTTATTGTCCTTAATTTTTCAGCAATCGCTTGATTCTGGGTACGTCCCTGGCGATTGGAAATCTGGTCACGTTATACCCATTTATAAATCTGGTGATCGCTTAAGTCCAAAAAACTACCGCCCGATTTCACTCACATCAGTTTGTTGTAAACTCCTCGAACATATAATTTACTCCCACATAATGAGACATCTTAATACTAATAAAGTGTTATTCGAAAATCAACATGGGTTCAGGTACAAGCGGTCTTGCCTGACACAGTTATTTGAATTATCTACGGATTTACATGACTCTTTGCACAAATCGGTTTACACAGATGCTGTATTTATCAACTTTTCTAAAGCCTTCGACCGTGTTCCCCACATACGGCTCATCCAAAAAATAAACTGCCTAAAGTTACACATAAAAACTACCCACTGGATTCAGGAATTTCTATCCGGTCGCTCTCAAAAAGTAAATATAAATAATAATCTTTCCAGTTCCTGTGTCATTGGTTCAGGAGTACCTCAGGGATCAGTTTTAGGGCCTTTATTATTCTTGATATATATTAATGACATTGCGAACAATATAACTTCAACAATTCGA
The DNA here is from genome assembly GCA_013436015.1 of Rhipicephalus annulatus. Taxonomy (NCBI): domain Eukaryota; kingdom Metazoa; phylum Arthropoda; class Arachnida; order Ixodida; family Ixodidae; genus Rhipicephalus; species Rhipicephalus annulatus. The sequence continues at coordinate 164,891 of WOVY01009425.1, read as the reverse complement.
CTGTTTGCCGATGACTGTATAGTTTATAGACAGATCATGTGCACTGATGACGTAGCTATTTTGCAAAACGATCTAAATACCCTGGATAAATGGTGCAACACGTGAAAAATGGAAATTAATACTGATAAAACAAAGGTCATGTCATTTTCTTCGAATCCAAATACTCCATTAAATCGATACATGTTATGCAGTTTGGATATTAAACAAACCTTTTCTTTCAAGTATCTTGGCGTGATATTTACTCCTGATTTAAACTGGGCCATGCATATTGAACACGTAAAAACAAGGCACGAAAAAGCTTGGCTTTCCTAAGCGCCGTTTATATCTCGCAAACCATGAAACTAGACTTCGCGCTTACACTTCCCTCATCCGTGCAACCCTCGATTATGCTTCAATTATTTGGAACCCTCACACAGCTATACTGTCCGGCTGTATTGAATCTATTCAAAACAAGGCTGCCCGCTTCATTTTGCACTCGTACTCGCCATACCAAAGTGTCTCAGCATTAAAACAGATTCTAAATCTTCCAGAACTTAACACTCGTCGTAAATTCTTCCGCTTGACCTTTTTTTACTCTCTGTATCATGGTATTACTCCTTTTTCATGCGCTGATATTTTTCCGGCCCATTATGTGTCCAATCGCACTGACCATGCTCGTAAAGTGTCGTCCATATTTGCAAGGACCAAAAAGTACCAAAATTCCCCTTTTGTGTTATCTGTAACCGAGTGGAACGAGCTTCCCAGCGAGATTGCGATGATAAATGATCCGTCTGTATTCCAATCAGTGCTGCGTACATTTCTTGATGTGTAATATGTCTACTGCTACTATATCTTACCCTGTTGTTATATCTCGTGTACCAGCGAAACGATGAAGAACTAGTGCCATGCAGATTCCTGGAATTGAAATGTACTAGAGATGTGAAATGAGCCATGTGTTACATCCTTGTCTTATAATGTACCTTTTACCTAGTTATGTCTGATCGCTGTGTGCGTTCCTTTTATATAAATTCATGTATACCTTGTTTTTAACAGTATTCCCCCCTATGTAACGCCTCTCGAAATCTTTAGGGTATTTAAATAAATAGGGTATTTAAATAAATAAATAAATAGATAAAGATAAGAGTTTTCCAGCATACAGCGAATTCCCGAAACGAGGTGAAGTGTAAGACTACAGCTCAAAAATGGCACTTACGAAAGCGTGAACTCACTTAGGAATCAAATTCCTTCTAGGGTAGTGAGCCAGTGTGAAAAACAATTCTTAAAGTACAACGTTCGAACATGTAGCATTAATCAAAACGCACAAAAAACTTACCTCTTCATGTACAAACAGCGAAGACATCTCTGCTTTCTCTTTTACATCAGAACAAATGATCTTGGGCGTGGCACTAGCGAAGAGGTCTGCAAAAAAAAGTAAAAGATTTACTTACTTTAATCACGCCTCTAACAATCTGAGGAATTGTTACAAGTCACCAATCAGTGCAATTCTGACTGCCTCTATAAGGGCATCAAAAATTAACAATTTTCTCGTTCTTTCTACCCTCACAAGACGCTCCGTCAATGGAATCTAATGCAAACTTGACGCTGTGCTTCCTATTTGCCTGCTTTCTAGACGTAGGGCGGCGAACATGTGTTTTTTGCACCTAATCTAGCACAGAAATTCGTCATCTATAATTCAATCATCTTAATTCATTGTAATTTCATAAAAGATGTGATAGCTCGTCCAGTTTTTAAAGAGTTGCGGGCCTGCAATAGGCACTGCCTAGCACGTATAAAAGTATTTCTTTAAAAAAAATTTTTCAAAGCTTGCTTTCAGAAAAAGCGTCTGGCATATTTCGACAAGCAAGCCAATCCTCTTACGGCAATCAGGGGCACGCTATTAGCGATTATTGACCACGGGTTTCACAAACGTAACCCGTGCCTAAATACTCTGTTAAACACAATCAAGCAAGTAGGAGCGCTTGAATGACACCAACGCGCGCGGACGCCGCCTACGTTGCAGCAGCCATGGCTTATGCTAGAGCTACCGCACATAGCTCCCACAGTCATGTATACTCTCTCGATTCTGTTATAACGCCGAACGTTATCGCAGGTGAAGGCAAAGCACGAAAACAGCAAACAGAAACGAGGGAAAACAACGCACGGCGATGGCCACAACAACGCGCCTTTGGATGTCTGCTAGATCTTTCCCTGTTGCTGGTGACACTTGTCCTAAATAGCTTAAAAGACCGAGGCGCACGTGCTCGGAGCATCGCAGCAAATCAGCACCTCAAACTACTCCATCTTTAAGCAAAAAAAAGTCATTTCGTACAGTGCGCCCCTGTACGTATTTTTTTCTTTTTCTTTCTTTTTTTACACTTACATCTACAGAAACACGTTGCACATTTGAGTATTATTAGAAGTGTTATTACGATGTAGCCCAAAGCACATCTTAAAACAATATCAATCACTTTGTGCAGTGTAGAGACAATGTGCGATCAACAACTAATCCCGCCCTTGTTAAATGATCACATCACACACTGTATGAATGATGCAGGCACTTACACAACATCGCGCATAGCAGTGTGAACTCGTTAAGTCACACGTTTAATCGGGCATCTGCAACAGGCCCGCGAACGCATGCTGTTGTAAATGCCTGGCAGCCTACTTCGGCAGAGCTGCTGCAGGCGCCCAGCTAGCGCTGTATGATTACTACCTACGAAAACAGTACACTCACCTTTAACAGGCCCACGTTGTCCGTGTCCGCCACTCCATGAATATTCCTTAATCCGAGCGTCACTTCGAACACGGTGTCATGCGTGACCACCACTGAAGATGCGCCTGTTCGCTAGAACACACACAGCGACCAAGACCCCCGACCGACGCCACGCGTTTGAAAGACTGATGAGACAGAGAGGGCAACTTTGAGAGAGTGAAGGAGGAGGCACTGGCCGCGGCGCCGCAGCTGTCGGCGCAGGTGCTCGGTGACGCAACTATTCGCTTATCTACGCCGCCGTTGTTGGAGCAACGCTGGCCGGGGTGAATGGGGCGGGGGGGAGGAGTGGTAAACCCGCCAAGACGGCGCCGAAAGGCAAACGCTATGGCGCATACGGCGGACGGCCGTTCAACGCGGAATGACTCCTTGTAAACAGCAACTCTCCTTCCAGCCAGTCGCACAGTGACGCAGGTTATTTACCAGCCTCGGGTTCTTTGAGTATTTTGATGAAATGCGATTGCAGTGGGCGAAAAATAGTGAAGCAAAACTTGCGGAAAACAAAGTGCACCATGGAATGGCCAGAAACAATAATTATTTCGTCCTCGGTGGCATTAGCAGGAGAGCATCGCTACACCTTTTTCCAGAGAAATTTCTTTTTGCATTGTCTGTTTCAGGCAATTCCGCGTATGGTGCCGCAAACACTGAATGCGTAGTCAAAGCTGGAACAAATTATTCCACAGTAGCGGATGTTTAGAAGGCTTGTCATGCACCACAAAACGTGCCGAGGTTGTTATAACAAACGTTTTGCTGACCACATGATCAGCACATAATTCCATATGGTTGCCCAATGAGCTAGCTAAGCACCTGTAGCAAAGGCAGGGCACGTTCTTGTTAAACGTTGTTAATATAAACGATGGTTGTGCATAAGTGCAGTGACAGCTTTCCGTGTGAATTGGTCATAACCCACGTTTTCGAGCGTAGAAGCGCCTCTGCGGACCTAATCAGCTACCACAGCAAGTACGTAAGCAATGATGAGGTACGAAAATGTGCAGCTGTTTTCCATGTACTGAATAGTTAGTGTACAGTGCCTTGACCACCGCCATTTCTTAAGCCACCTCCCATATAGACTCCCAGTCTGAACAGGTGTGGGACCTTAAACACTAAGACGCAGTGCCCCTCCCCCCCGCACACACACACGAAATTTGAGGGCGCACGGGCTGATACACACGCATACTTATTCACAGGCGCACACACATACACGTATACACACATACGGCCACAAACACGCGCGACCGTAAACGCACGCATGCATGGGCGTACACATGTGCACAGGCACGCTTAACACAAGCACGGACTCGCACATATACGCGCACGCACACATGCACGGGTGTGCACACAATTGCGCTTACACGCGAACACATGTGCAGGCTCACGCACACACACCCATACTCGGCCGAACATTATGTTCCTGTATATAATCCACAGCATACATGTAGCTTATAACCAACGCTAAGGTGAGCTTTCGTAACGTGGATTGCAGTTGCTTGCCATTATAGATGAAACGCGATTCGCTACTGCTGGCATTCTGCTGTATTCGGAGAGCACCTTCACACATTCTAAGTCTAAGCCGTCATTTAACGCAAGGTCCACATATTCGTGCAGTAGCTACGCTGCTTGGCCGCCAATCCGAAGGTCGCGGGTTCGAAGCCGGCCGTGGCAGTCGAATTCAGATGGAAGCGAAAAGGTAGAAGCCTGTGCACTGTGCGATATCAGCGCCCATTAAAGAACACCAAATGGTCAAAATCTCTAGAGCTTTCCACTACGACGACCCTCATAATCATATCGAGGTTTTTGATACGTAAAATACCAAATATTATAATTATGTGTTCTTATGCTGCATATTCCATCTGATGAATTGTCACCTACACCCTTCTCAGGCACAAAAGCACCCTTAGAGCCTATTTTAGGGTGCTATCGAGCCAAGCTCCCAAACAAATGGGTGCTTTTTTTTTCAATCGACCATTTATGGGTGTTAAAGGGTTTTGCAAAGGGTGCTTTTTCGTAAAAGCACCCTTTTTACACCCTTTTGGGTGTAAAAACTTTTACTGTGTGAAAACCACTTGCGCAAATAACTTAAGCAGCCAGTGGGACAGAAATTTAGATGATAATTAACGCGGTCAGCAGCCCAAATAACTAAAATTGAAAAATTTACCTTTTACAGGCTGCGGTAAGTTGGCATGTTCATATTGAAAAAAATGTAGGCAGCAGTGTTTCTACACAGTTTCTCTTCGAAGATTTTTTTAGCATGCCTGTGATCCTATCCGGCTCCAAAGTTAGTCTTTCGCATGATTACGCATGCAAGATGGTGAGTGTCAGCGCGAAGCTCCTCACTAAAGCGGTGCATTTGTTGTGTGCGCTGTTTAGTGTGGGTGAAAGTGTAGGCATAGGTGATAACATTTAGTCTTGCCCTCTCGCCCATTGAAATCAAAAATCGAAGAACCCTTAAAACTATGCAGTGTCATAACACGCAACTGCAGAGCCTCTAACGATAGTGGCAGATACCATGCCGAGATATCGGTGCGAGCGGAGAATCTGGATGTAGTGCGTGTGCCTAATAATGACTAGACGAGCGCGCGTGGTTGTTGCCTTGACTACGCGAATAGCTGGACTGATGATGTCCGAGTACTGTAAATTTTATCGAAATCTGAAGCAACAACTCCATTGATAATGACTGAAACAATTTTATCCTTGATAACACATGTTTCCTGCCGCTAAATAAGCTTATTTCGGTCATGCACACATCTTATTGAAACTCTTCTCCTTTCAAAACGTCAATGTCCCAAAAAAGTGTTCAAAATGCTTGCATTTGGCAGTAACGCCAAGCATGAACCGCTCTCGCGTCGACTTGAAGACTCGGTGCACTACTTCTGCGGGAATTCTCGCTCATGCACATGTTATTCTGTATTAACACTGCTGAGCTCTGCTACGTAAACTCGATATTTAACCTAGCCCCCCTAAAAAAAGTCACGCGGAGAAAGGTCAATCCACAGTTGTGAAAAACGTCTGTTCATCGAGTTCTTCACCCTGGTTAAAAATGTGGTGGTGCTTCATGGTGCTGAAACCTTACTTAGCGCCAGTAAATCAGGGAAAGACTGCTGACAAGTTCATCAATGAAAACACCTAATATTTACTCTGTGTACATTGTTCCGTTCAAGTTGCCCTCAAAAAGTGAGGTCCGATGATCCTGTCTCCGAGTATGCCCCGCCACACATTCACACTGAAGCGAACTTGATGCCAGTGCTGCCTCAGCCAATGTGGGTTTTCTTGTGCCCAATAATGAATGTTGTGAAGATGAAGACATTTATTTCGGTCAAATTGAGCTTCACCAGTCCAAATTATTCTTTGCAAAAAAGTTATTTTTTAATCTGTTTTGATGAGACCCCAATTGAAGAAGTCAACTCACCTTTCAAAGTCCGCCTCATTTAGGTACTGATGAAGGTAAACATTATACGGATAGAACTTGCGCTTCTTTAGAACATTTGCGACTGTTCCGACGCTGCGACCGCACTGATCGGCAAACTGTCGGATGCTGAGCTTTGGCATGGAGGTTACGCACGCCACAACGTCGATTTCAAAGTCTTCATCGATTGCCTTCGTGGTCCGTCTTAGAGGGGGAACAGAGCCTGTTGTGCAAAAGCGTGGAATCACGTTTATGAAGGTGGGCCTTTTTAGAAGGGGATGGTAAGGATGGCGAGACGCTTAAAGCTCCATTGCTAACGAATCGTTGCCATTCATTTAGGTCATTGCAAGCACCACGTCTACTTATTCATTGGTAGATTGCCTTACGCCAGAGGCAGCCGTATTAGCTCGAAAGACCTTCACGTGGATTTCCTTGGTAGACCTTCAATGCAGAGACGCTGTGCTCCCGGAGACACCCTTGTAGAGGACGATCAAGCTAACGCGTTCACAAGATGTATCCGTGTGATCTAAAGTCACAAAAAAACGTCACAAAAATTGATTTCCTGTTATCGCGTTCATCAGGATCATGCGTAAGGCCCATGGCGCACCGCACTGTCACATTGTGATTTCGTCGGCCGAAAGGGCAAATGTAATTTTTATCACGCACGCTTACGCTACCACCGTCTTCACACACTAAACAGCGCACACAAGAGATGCGCCACTTAAGGGAGGAGCTTCGCGCTGACCCTCCCCTTCTTGCATGCGTAATTATGCGAAAGACAATTAAATTTTGGAACCGGATATCTCGGAGCACAGGTGTGCTAGAAAAAATCTTCCAACTGAAACTGTGTGCAAACACCAATGCTTACCTTGTTTTTCAATATAAACATATCAACTTACCGCAGCCAGTAAAAAAGCAATTACTAAAGTTTAGTTTATTGAGCTGCTGACAGCAATAATTATCATCTGAAATACTGTCCCCCGGATGCTTAACTTATTTGCACAAGTGGTGCTCACGTGCTTTTCAGCGACTAAGTTAAAAAAATTATAGAGCTTAACTTTGATCACCCGGTATATTGTGCTTTAGGTCAGGCGAACACAAGGTAGACAAATTTAAATAAGCTGAAAATACTCCAGAAAAAGCAATTAGAGCAATAGAGGACGTACTATAATTTGCACACACAGGACAACTTTTTGAAACATAAAAGTGTTATGGCTAACGACATATATAAATTCAGGTTGCAACTAGGTTGCGGAAAACTCGATGCATTTCTGACACTTCCAAATCTTGAACTCACTCGTAGTCTTTATTTTCATCAATGTAAACCACCATGGAAAATTCGGTTATAACGCACAATTTGTGGCATGCAAAGACTTACGTTAACCTTTGTACGTTAACATTTACGTTAACATTTATATTAAATTTATATGAGCAGCATGCTGCTCACATCAATTTATATGTCTTGCAATACATAAAAATTTCACACTATATACTAGCGTAATAACATTATTTTTATAGGTGTGCATTGCTTTCATTGTTCACTTTGTGGTATCACTGGTGATTCTCACTAACTGTAGAAATACAATGTCATGGGGTATATTTTCTTTTCTTAAGTACAAAAGCGATGATGTACTCCCTACGATTTATTGTGTTCATGGGCATGTCAAGTATTCTTTTTTTATTTGTTTATTTTGCCCTGTCATTTCTTTCGCCCTTTGCTTGCATTATTACTTGCCTTTTTTCATGAATTAATTTATGTACGTATTTATTCATTATTTTGATATGCCTGTATTTCGTTCGTTTTATCAACCTGTCATTTCTGTCACTGGTAGATGGTGCTCAGTCAAGCTGCAACTTTTTTTCCCGGCGTCTTCTACTTTTTCACCTTGTGCATAGTTTTAGTGAGAAAATAAACACTGATTTATTTATTTATTTATTTATTTATACCTCTATCGGAGGCGACTGGTACGCACGCTTGTGTGTAGGTAATAGAAGGAACGTCACGCGTGATCCACGCACCATAGGAAAAAAAAAGGTGACAGTGATTATTTTACTGACGCATTTGCATGAACTTATTAGGCTGAACATCATTCGCTCACTCCGAAAAACTTCATAGACGTGACTCTAAAAGGAAGGCCAGGGTGTTTTATTGGAGCCAGTGTTATCACATGAAGAGAGACGCGGAAAGGAGTTTACTGAGACTGTTTTTGTTTTTGTATATCACGTCGTGGACGTTTTATGTTGACATCGTGAGTAAGTAAATTATTGCCAGCTAGGTCAATTATTTACAATTTCTTCAAACTGACTGAAAAGCTTTATTACTGCTGGAAAAATACCGGCCAGTCACCTCGTGCGCTGGCAGCCTGGTTTTCTCTCGCCTTCCACTGTGGCTAGCATTAGTTAATGTTCCATTGAATCAGCAGCCGTCACGGTGTGGCAAAAATTATGTAGCAATTATTTCAAAATATCTTTGAAAGAACACTCAATATGACGGAGAGATTGGGTCGTTTGGAAGTTTATGGGATTCTCAAAACCCTAGGCCAGGAGCAAATATGGAAAACACCGCCATGTCTGCACGGAACACGCAGCACAGTCACAGTGAAAGCTGGAAGAGCGGCCTTTTAAAGTTTATTTCAGACGCTTTTTGGGTAAACGTAAAGTGCACACTTCCAGCCCACCCACTATGCCATAAATCATCATACTTTTTGTGTAGTGGGCAGAAATTCACTATGCCATCCTTCTTCATCCTTCACGAAGCCTGGTATCCGCTATACACTTGCAAGAAATTTTCTTCTAATTTTTTCATGATGGGGCTGACGACGACGAAGTGTTATGCTACGAGCTTTACTAAAATGGGTTGGAGCACTCGTTACGCCATTCGGTTTGTGTGACGCCTGGTTGTTCCGTGGTTGTTTTAAAACGCTTTATTACTTATAGTAACGCGTTTTCTTTGCCCACATCAAGCCTGCTTATCGTCACTTCGGCATGAGGTTTAAAGCTCAGGCTTAGCTCGGTGGTAGAACACTGGGCTGGCACAAAGGGAACTCGGGTTGGAATTTCATCGTGTTAGTATAAACTAAGTTTTTTTTTATATCACACGATAGGGGTTATGGACATCGGCGGCGGTGGCGGATAACTATACGGTGCACGCGACCCTTGTTGTGATCTCATAGCAGCATGAAAAAAAAAGCTGCCTGCTTTATTTCGTATTTGTGCAAAGTCCCAGTTTCGTATTCAACGACCAGCACCTAAAAACATGCAAAGGTCATTTAGTTTGAGGGCTACATATCTTAGTCTTGTATAAATTTAGAGTGTTCATTGAGCGCTCTTTTCACCGGTATATAGTATTTATGCTGAATTCATTTTAGTAGATTTGCAATGTTAGGCTACTATGGAACCTCAAAAATACCAACATGTACAGTAATATACCATTATTTGTCTAGATCTTCTGTTCTTCAGCTGTGATAACTTTAGTTTGATGTATTGGTAATTGTATCCAAACTTTTTTTTTACTTTCAAAATTAAGGTTTCAGTTTGTTTTTGATTTGTAGTGGTAAAAGAGTCTCTCATCTGTATGACTTATGCCTTTTGTTTTTCCGATTTCGACTCTCAGCGCTCTCTTCCGAGTCAGAGTTTGTGACTAGATAGTCTTCAGGCAAACAAAATAAATCTAGAGATACAATGCGTCCCCACCCGGCACCATGTCAAACCTTAAGCGTCTGTGTAGTACGGATATTTCTTTTGACAAGCGCTTCTTCACTAATATAGGTCTTTTAACCGAAATAGAAGCAGTTAGGAAATTCAGTTTTGCTTTGAAGCATCCGGACAATTACGTGCACGGTAAATGAATCAGAAGCTTTTATATTGTCTTTTGAACAAAGCTACTGGTTGTTGTGGTATTTCAAGCAAGTTTCTATCAATCATCACGTGTTAGCAGGTGGTGTCCCTTACCATGCCCTTTTCTGAACTATAGGCTACTCGGTCGTCGTCCACCTTTACATGCATGGTTCTAACCTTTTAGATGCGGAAGCATCTTATACTCGCGCCTTGTAGTGCGCCGTCCGCACCGCTTCCCTCGGTGCGCCGTCCGCACCGAGGGAAGCTGCGGGCAATTTTTTTTTCTGCGTTACTTTGCAAAGTGTAGTTCACTGATGTGAGGTATTAAAGCTGGTTTTATAGCTTCAACATAATTATTCTCTTTTCTGTAATACACTGAGAGAAACATTCAATTGCTCAATTTTATGGGTCGTTCTGCAGTCTAGTACCCCATATATCATATTTTATCAGTTGCATAGTTGAATGCGTTGACGTTGTGTGCGCATATTTTGTGGCGCAGAACTTGCCTGGAACGTGCTTGGTCTTGGCGTCTACTCAAGCATCCTGATAGTTGTGCTGGTCATCTTGTGCCTGGTGTTGCTGGTTCTGGCAATTGTTGTTAATCGCTGGTGCAAGAAGCAAACGCTCAGAGGTGAGTTAAACAATGCTCATTGCCGACATCACTGAGCTACAATGGGCACGTTGTCACTTTTTTTACTCCTATTCCTTGTTTGCTTCAGCACTGCCCCAAGAGTTCATCACAACGCGATTTAGCTGAATGTCCCTTTTCGCCGCCGTGAGCCGAAATGACAGCCGTCGGTCCTTCGTTTGTTGGTATGGTCGCACGCTGTATGAAAGAAACAATTCGACACGCGCACACCTCGACACGTGTGCTTGAAGTAACCCCGGAAACTCGCCCCCACGCCCGGGGCTTGTCACAAAATCATGACATATGACGGGGGTTCGCTCTGTCAACGTGTCAGCTGCTTGTTGAGAAAGCACGCTGGTGTTAAATCAACCACAGACGCTCACCCGGCCACGCGCCACCCCCTTCACATTCTTCCTTTCTCTATCGTTTTAAATTTTATTCATTTTTGCTTCTCAGTCTCTACCCCTTTTGATTGTCTGCGCGCAAGAGCAGAACGAAAGAAAATACCTGCATTTCGCAATACTCGGTCCTCAATCTTTGGTGCTCACAAATCTTTCTCGTTGAACTCGGCTGTCACGCGTCGTCACGAGTGTGGCTTTATATACCAAGCTCGGGATACTGTGAAACATTGAGAAAGTTTTTCTTACCATATATTTCTTTCAGTGTCTCCGCCTATAAGCACAATTTCCTGATTTCGTGTCTCCTGCCCGCCCTTTCTGCCCTTTCCGCTCGCTTTCCATTAATCTGTTTCTTCATACTTGTTACTACGTTTTGTTACTACTGTTACTAAGTTACTACTGTTATTACTAAGTTTTAGGTTTCTTGGAACATAAAAAAAGAGCAGGCACTAAACGAGCCACCTTTGTAAGGCGAGAGAGGCTCTGTAACGTAGACGGGGAAGAAACAGGATTAGTAGATTAGTTTATTTTGCCGTTGCTACATGCGCACTGTTTGGTTTACCAAAACAAGCGCCTTTAAAAGCGGATCTGTTAAAGCCGAGAGCATTTGTCCGAGACGCGAGGCCTCAAGTGACCGTCATCATCATCATGATCTAGCACGCGGTCTCTTCATCATCTTGTTTGCTCCCAGTACGCATGCGCTGTCTGGTCCGGAGTGGTATGAATAACTCTGATGGTTGAGAGAACAAGTAAACAAAGAAAGAAAAAATAACGAAAGAAGGAAAGAAAGAGGTAAATTCTTGGCAAAAAGGTTTCATCCCGAGGTGGGATAAACCCACGTACCCTTGATTGAAAGGCAAGCATCGTAAGCTATTCAGGCACGCTACCAAAGCATTGCCTTGTATAATCAAGCATATCAAGGGGGTTAAAAAGGCGAAACCAGGATGAGGAATAGAGAAGTGAGAATGAAGAGGAGAGAAACGAGGTGTGATGTGAAGAAGGTAAGGAAGATGTGTGCGTCGCAGTATCTGGGTATGTTCTAAGCAGCTCATATTAGTTACTATATTAGTTACCGTATTAATACTGTACGCACAGTCGTGCGTAGTACAGTACGGCAAGGGGAGTAAAAAAAAGTGAGGGTGAAGAGGAACGATGTAAGATTGAGTAGGAATAAACGAAGAGGGGCCACAGAAAGCGGGTGCGAACCACAGGAATAAAGATAAACGGATACAAGAAAAAGAAGATTGAGAAAGATGTCAATCGGCGTTCTCCAGATGGTGTCACCTGCTTGCCAATCTAAGTTGAGCCAACATTTTCTTAGAAAAAACCTAGCTCCACCGTTCTTTCAGGCTTGAAGCTGCCATAACTTAAATCTTACCAAGCTGGGGACGTTTATATACGCTCTGGTAGGAGAACTTCAGACTCGTGTACGCGTTGTGACAAAGCCAACGAGAGCGTCTCACAATCGGTTTCTCGCTTCTTTTACGAACAAAGATCAGCTAAAGTGTAATAGTAATACAATATCTGAGGTTTTACATCATAAAACCACGATATAATTTAGAGACACTGTAGTGGAGAGCCGCGGAAGATTTGGCCATCTGGCGTTCTTCGACGTGCATTGACGTCGCACCGTAGACGGGCCTGTACCATTTAGCCCTCATCGAAATGTGACCGCCATTACCGGGATCGAACCCGCGGCCTTCGGGTCAGCAGCCAAGCACCGTAACCACTACGCCTCCGCGGTGGATCGAGATCAGCTAAAGGCGCAACTGGATATATAACTGACATCTAATGACGCGATGTACTGAGTCCCATAATGATGATGAGTGCGAAAGGTTTTACTCATGACCCGCTGCTTTCGTTACGCTGCTTTTTCTGCAAAATTTAGTCGCGGTGTTTCGTGTGTCGAGGATTATTGTGCAGTACAAAGCTATCTTTGCACCAAAAATTCTGACACTACATTTGACACCTCAAATTCGAATCATTGTATTTTAGAACCATTAGTTAGTCAGACATTATTGGTCACGCAATGTACGATGGGTGACAGTTTGAAGTACTGATTTGCATTTTTTTCTTTTGAGTGTTTTTGTTTACACCCTCACATTAGGGCATACCTGCCCCTCACAATGTATTTTGTTATTTAACATGCTTGTTTTTTCCCGATGACGTGCTTGTCCACGCTGCTACTCAAGAGCCACGGTTCGCCCTGCCGCGGTGGTCTAGTGGCTAATGTACTCGGCCGCTGACCCGCAGGTCGCGGCGGCTGTATTTCACATGGAGGCGGAAATGTTGTAGGTGCATGTGCTCAGGTTTAGATGCACGTTAAAGAACCCCAGGTGCTCGAAATTTCCGGAGCCCTCCACTATGGCGTATCTCGTGATCAAATGGTGGTTTTGGGACGTTAAACCCCACATATCAACCAATTAAGAGCCACGGTTCAAATAGGACCACAAAAGATAACCTTCAGCTTACACGGAAGGAGGAAGCGAGAGAATGAACTTTTATTCGAGCAAACGCATTGTGCGCCCACGGTGAGCGGCCTCCTCATTCCAGGTAGCCGCGAGCCTTCGCCGCCTCCCGCGCCCGTTGAACCATGCTGCACTGTTTCTTGAGGCCCGGGTCTGATAACTAGGCCTCCAACTGCTCTTCAGTTAATTTAGTGGCTCTAGGGCTTTGTCTGCTTCCCCATACCATATGTAATAGAGTTTCTGGGACATCACAGTGCTTGCAGTTGTACGAGTATTTGGTTGGTGAGATGCGGTGAAGCAGCGTACCGTGAACGTGGGTGATAGTTTGAAGCTTCCTCGGGGTTACTGCCTCTTCCCGAGTCAGTCTGGGGTGAGCTAGCGGATAAATTTATTGGTTTAGCTTGTAGTGCTGCAATATATCATTATAATATTTAGGTTACTATTTATTTGTTTTTATTTGGAAGAATATGAGAAGGTAAGCTACGTTATAGACGGCTATCCCAACATCATGACGGTAATGTACAAGATCAACATTCAAAAAAGAAAAATTACAAATTAAATAAGTAAAAAACTAATCAGATGAAATAATTTTCTTTTACAGACACTGCAGTCCTTTGTCACTAGACCACTCATTTAAGGGTATATTGTACTGCCACTGAAACATTGTATTACTTATCTATTCTGCGGAGGGATAACGTATTTTGATCGTACTTAACGTAACTTTTTCTGCACATTTACTCTTGATGCCGTTTTTCTATGAAGCTTCTGTGAATCTCCTCATCTCCAAAGAACACGGTGCGTCTTTCTCTTCTAGTCTCTTCCTTATACGCCCAAAGGCACGTTTGTGGTACCGAAGGCACCACAAAACAAAAGTATTTTCAACGGCCACCCCTAAGAAGTCTGTATATCGTCGGGATTTGTTCAAAGTTTCCTCTTCCTTTTTCCGATACCACGATCGTCTTAGCGCCAAAAAAGCGTTGAAGTTGATTGATGACTTAATCGAGGTGAGAAGAGAAAACAGCCACGAAGAGAAAAACGAATGTGCCTACCAAGTCTCACACTCCAAACCAGTTTTTCTTTTTCATTATCCACCCGTTTTTTTTTTCTTTTGTATGCATTCTGACGCATTCACTCATTGCATGACACCACGCGTGCTGCATGCTAATCATCCACTCTGAAGTACTTTTCATAATCAGCTGAAGCTTTATTTGTGGCAATTCTTGTTATTTTTTTTGCTGCACCAAACAAGCCGGAGGTCACAAGAAGACGTAAGTATTGAATTTCATTATCACAGTCTTGCAATTTATCTGTGTTAGCTATTCTTATAGAAAATTTGCATTCATACTCAGCTGTTTAAGGAACTGTCGTTTAGTTGTAGTTCTGCCCCAACGTTAGCTGCCTCTTTTGTCGGAGCGAGAAGTAACCTTAACCAAGTTTATTTTTGTTATGTACACTTACTTTGTGCCACCTCCTGTCTCATCCATGATTTGGTAGAGACGAGAAAGAAAAACAAAGAAAAGGCAATTTGGTTCTCGGAACGAACACTTGGCTAAAAGTAACATTTGTTATTGAACAAAAATAAATGGTGTAGTTTTGACATATAAAAATATAAAGCAACGTAATAATGCAGCGAAATGCAGTGAGAAATATGGCTTGAAGTTAAGATAATCTTTGTTCAAGAATTAAATCCTTGTCTGCTCGTAGATTTTTACCAGGTCTGCGTTGTTTCTTTGTGCCATCATGCGAAACGATTCATAAAGCTATAATGAACTTAAGCATGAATGGATAAGATTACTAGTGAGCAATTTTCGACCTCTATCGCTCATAATCTGGTCCCACTATAAGTGTTCATTATCACCTAAAAACCAGGCATTTGTGTCTGGTTTCTTGTATGTAGCCAGCATTTAACCAGGACTTGATTAATGGGACATGTCGATGACACGTGCAAATATTGTGTGCATAACCAAGACGTTTGCGAGCGCCAAGTAGCCTACACGCCTTTTTGACTTGACGCATTTTCAAAGAATATATTGCTGTTTTTGTTTGTATAGCTTTGGAAACGTTTGCTGAATTAACCGCCCACTTGTCTTCCTCCCGGAATTTACTGCAGAGAGTCAACTCTATTTTATTAAACGTACCACCGCAGCGGGATGCTTGCGTCCTGCTGCGTGGGCGTAACACTAGTATAGTCCTATATATTTTTACTGCCTGTTCTTCAGGTCTATTCATAGGCGCGTCAATAAAATTAGTTGATTTTTTTACAAAATGCACTGGCGAATGGAGATTGCCCAAAATGAAGGAAACTGTCCAAGCGTGCAAACCCGACATCGCGATGTGTTTCTATTCACTTACTCGACAGTAGTAAACTACACCGACTTGATTGTCCATTTCTCTTCATGCAGCGTAGTTTTCCTTCCGCGCAGCTTGTATTCAAAGTGTCCCATTCAGGATACATGTTCCAGTGATGTAGTCTTCTTTAGATATTTGCATTTTTAGAAAATTGAATGTGTCTTCCTCGCTTTCTTTCACCCGACGAAGCCGAAATCGACTCACCGTTCAAGTAGCTGTGGACATACACGCATGATTAGCCTTCCTGAATGTTAAGGATGCTTATGAAAGCGCAAGCAGAGAACTTTTACGTATTATGAAGACATATGTGGTGATGTTTAAAGCTGTATAAAAATAGAAACTCGAGCGAGTTGGTAGGCGTTTATCTTTGGTTGAAGCAGTGCGCATTGGACGAGGACGAAGAAACGTAGCACCGAACAGCCGCTTTTCTGCGCAGGTGCTTTGATCAATGCCCGTTCTGTGCTCTCTGTGATGCTTAGAGCTGGTCGTGAAAATTCGTAGGATGTCTTAGCACACAAAGCTATCAACACACAGAACCACGGTGGCAGATTAGCGACTGCTGCCCCAAGTTTATGGTTTCTCTATTTTGTCCTTCACACTTTATTCTAAGCACAAAGAAGGACAACTTATAGCTGAAATTTAAAAAAAAAAGATCAGCAGATCCCACGTACCTGCGAATCGACGTTCTGCGAACCATGCGGAGGGAAGGTGACCGTGTTGCATTTTTTTTTCATTGAGCGACACGCGTCATGAAATGACGCTAAATATGTGTACAAATGTTGCACGCACAGACATATGTTGAAGCGTTACAGATGTTTACATAACCAGTTGTTCGCACTTGTCCAACGATGCCAACTGGAATATGCGTATTAGCAACAACAGAAGCTGATATGAAGCGGTGATACTCGCGAGGATAGTAGCACTGGACGCTGCTACATAAATCAAATTCAGCGTATGACACCTAACTACAATTGACGTTAACCCGGCGTGGCGGCTGTATCAAAATAGTATACATTTGTAATGTTTATAAAAATTTGGTAGGCATCACTGCAACCCCTATAAGCATTTCATGAAAATTAGCGTCTATTTGAGAAGTAGTTCCGAAAACTGGCGTAGTAGCTCTGTGGCAAAATGCTTCAACGCCCCGCAGAATGCTTGGGGTCGATGGCAGCTGGAGCCCTGACATTAGTTTTTGTATTCGTCGAGTCGGCGCTAACGATGTCAGGTATTTCTTAACGCTCACGCTTTAAAATTACCCATGTGTGTTCTCGTCGTTCCTGGGTAGATACTAAGGGTTAATCACCTATGGCGCATGCCCGTACCAGTGGCACATAACCACCCGGGGGTATGTGCCACTGTTTGGCTGGAACTTTTTGACGACATACGCGACGGGATTGTGACATTATTCATTTCTTGACCAGCGTGTCATATTCGTCAAACCGTCTTATTTTGGTTCATGCCCACTTAAGGAGGTGACCACGAGAGCACCCAAACGTAAGCGGCTAGATAGATAGATACGCTGAAAGTCACCGAAGTTCACTAAGAAATGCTTCACATTTAATATATCTTGCATCGGCAAAAGGCAGGAAGTTCCACAGATGGCTCCTGTACTATAGTTGATGCAACAAGATGACAGAGTAGTTTCAGTGGATAATCTCGGCGATTTAGAGACACTGCGAATGCGTATGCCGATAAGGCAGCACGTCTAGGCCGTACTTTAGCACAGAAAAAAGATGAAATTACCATATCTGATGAGGTACCTGAAGCTTATTATTATTATTATTATTATTATTATTATTATTGCTGTTGTTGTAGTACCGTACGAGAGCACAATATAATTGTGATACAGTCTGTAGTGGTGGGCTGTGGAAATTTCGTCCATCTTGTGTTCTTTACCGCGCACCAACATCGCTCATGACACGAGCCTTCAGGCGGAAACAAACCCGCGACCTGTTGGTTCAGCAACCGAATACCATAATATCTCTACCACCGAGTCGGACAACCACAAAAGCAAAGCGCGAACATGGAATAGAGGAAGAACCATTAACTAAAGAAACGAAGAACAGGGTTAGTAAGCGTGCACAAACATACCGCCGTCCTAAGAAAGACATTGAAAAAAACATGATTGGTTAATTGTAGATAGCGGAACAAAGTGTTCAAAGTTGAGGCAAATGAAGAACTACAAATTTAGCAAGAAATCAATTAGAAGGGGCGATATTTGCGCACAATAACACGAGAGTAAATGTACCTTGAACTTTTTAAGGTACGAGCTGGCCGCCTGATGACAAGAGCATTCCAAAGCAGCAAATGTCCTGAGACAACAAGGCTGTTTCCACTTTCCGGAAGCTCAGATATTCAAAGGAATGGGAAGCATTAACTGATTAGCGATGCAAATAAGTGAGAGACAGTCAAAGCATTCGAAGAAAAAAAACAGCGGAGTAGACAGACAGAGACACGGTCACTGCCAGCACAGATAACTCTGCAACATAGAGGTAGGTTTCAATAAAAGAAAAGGTGAGTGAGGGTTAGGAAAAATACGGCGGTAAAAAAGTTGGAGCAAATGTTGTTGCTCGCGTGAACTATAGGTGGTTATTTGCCACCGTCTCGTTTCTGTCGAACAAATAGTTTATCATCACAGCATCAACAACATAGCCAACATGAGGAAAAAAGAAACATGCTTCTAGGTAGCAGCTTGGCATGGTGTTTGCCCATCGATATATGAATGACGACCGAAAACGTCATGGCGTCTGCTCTCATTTGTATACACCTTAACGACATAAAACTAGCTGTAAGAGCGTAAAGCACGTAGGATTCTCGCTCCCACTCATCTGCGCAAACGTGCTCAATATCATTGAAAAAGCGAACCTGTGAAAGCGCATGCGAGGAGGAAAAGGTAAGAAAAAACAGGGGGGATAGCTGGTGCTAAGATATGCTGGCTACTGTGTCGAAGAAAGGAGTTAAAAAATCAACGACAATAGAAGGAAATACAAAGAACAACGAAGAGAGAAAAAAAGTGTGCATGCTACAAATGATGTTTAGTGCACAATACTCCCCAAGGCCTGTCCGACAACAGATACCCTACGACAACAGATACCACTTCATCCGTAATGTTCGTCGGTAGAAAACCACTTTTCACACATAAATCGTTGTTAGCTATTTTGAGAGAAGTTCGTACTTTTCATATCATATACCCGAGCATTCCGTAGCACGACCTCTCCAGAGAGGTCTCCGCTGCGGTGGCTATACTCAACAAATCACTTGCCTCACGGCCCTCTGACGCAAGGGTGTGAACTATCGAGGCACTTGTGCTAATGCCATACATCTCCACCATGGTTTTTATTATTACAAACTTTCATCATCAATTAACACCACACACTTTTCATGGGATGGTTATGATTTTATTACTTGCATGTTTTTACCCGTCTTAGGGCGAAGAATTTTAAGGCCCTTATACAGCCGCTAATCACAATCATTGTCCACATCTCTTGTCCCATGAACTGGCGCTCTTGACCATGAAATGGCCCTCGCGCCACAAAGCACCAAACATCATCATCACCAAGGCCTGTCTCTAAGGCCCTATCTATTCTCAAGCCGCACTACCTCCCTGTACCTGGCAGAAGGTCTTGGTCGTTCGCCCCTTTCACTGAAACAGCCAGTGAGAGAGGAGTGGGAAGCCATCAGCCATGTTCGGTGTGCTCATGCGGCTCGAGGGTACACATGGCCCAACCCTTGTGGGGTCTCCAAATGGAAAGCGCCACGCTCTTGGAGTGAACGGACAGAGTAGACACGGTCGGAACGAACCAAACAACACACATTTATTTTACTATATACTTTTAGAATAATAATATTGTCAGCTGAAATAATATGCATCAATTGTGACCAACACGCTAGAACAAGTTTACACAATATTACAAAGCACTCAGCAACAGAAACACACACACAAGGCGGCTTCGCTAACGCCTGACTCAAAACGCGGGCCAACTGCAGACTGCCCGTGGAGCCACCCACTGCAGACCCACCGTTAGGGACAACCGTTCGCACCAACCGCCACCTGCCAAAGAGACCCGCTCCTCTCCCGCAGGGGCGTCTGCGCAAGCAGGCGTTTGGTGTGTAGCGACACCACGGACCCCCACGCTTAGCCGTGCGTGGCTGAGCCATTTCCGGAGAAAAGGGGATCTAAGGATTGAGCCGACGCCGGGTGATGGGACCTTTAAGGCATCCCCCCCCCCCCGGCAGAGGCAACACACCCCTTTGTCCCTGGCTTCACGTAGACGGCACCCCTGGGCTGACCCACCCAGGAAAAACCGGCAGTCGCCTTTTTATATTTCTTTCTCTCCCCACACATTCGTCTTTCTCTCAATTTTAATCTTTCCTGTCCTCTCTTCTCTTCAATTACGTCTAATTTTTCTGGCGGCAAAGGTTAACCTGGTGTACAGTGTCCAACCTTGGGTATGCTATATCGGGTTATAGTAGCTTCGTACAACTGGCGTCTGTGATGCCTGCGGGTTTCCGCAGCGTCCCCGTGTTGGACTCGATGGTGAGAGGCTGGCCTCACTACCGAAAGCAATAATTTTTATTGTTTTGATTTCTTTTCCACATATTCCCAATCGCCCTCTTTTTAAAAGAGAGCGCATCAATGTAAGCTTACAGTTTCGTGGAAAGAACACTGAAAACTTTCCACATTTCCACATCATCCGCACCAAATGTCCCGACATAACAGCAAGATCAGTGTCACCTTTATTAGTCTCAAAGTGTTTTACAGACACCTTTGGACCTGATTACAAAGGCACAACAATAGCCAGTAAAGACATTCTTCTAAAAGTTAAGCAGTAGGCCCAATATGTCAAGTTAAACTCTCTAACACCTTCTGGCACTACTCCTATATTTATAACAGCCCACCATTCCTTGAAAACAGTCCGCGGTGTAATATCCGACAATACCTCCTAAATCTCAGAGAGGCTCAACTTCTTGATGGATTAAAATATCAGAATGTCATTCAAGTGCAAAAAATCGAAATTAGGCGCAATGACCATGAAGTACCAACAAAGCACTTGATCCTCACCTTTAATACTGCCACACTCCCGGAACATATCCAGGCAGGCTACATAAAGATGCGCGTCCGACCATATATACGTAACCCTCGCAGGTGCTTTAAGTGTCAGAAGTTTGGCCACAGCTCACAGAGCTGCTGTGACCGCGTTTCATGTGCAAAATGTGGGTCTCGAAAAAATATGAAGTCGAGAAGTGCACCTCTGATCCACACTGTTCTAACTGTGACGGAGATCACCCTGGTTGCTCTCGTTCTTGCCCTGCGGGTAACAGAGAGAAAAGATTATAACACTAAAGGTCTACGAAAATATCTCATACAAAGAAGCACGAAACAGACTTTCATTGGTCATTGGCACAGTGGTACACGAGCAACCTGTGCCCCCCCGCAGCATCATCTACTCCTACAGCGGAAGCAGTCCATGCTGCTCCGCCGCCAACAAGCATGCAGGCCTCTGGGTCTGCAGTTCCCGGGCCATCTGCCAAGGCAGAGAGCCTTAAGTCTCTCACACCCACACGCTGACACCACGAGCGGGCTTCCAGCGTCTCTGCCGAGACGATGGACAACGAAAAGTCTATCGGCGTCTCAGACGTCGAAAGATCGGCGTGACTCTAAGGAGCTTGCCAAAAAGGAAAAAAAAACACGTATTAGGGGGCCTAAAAGGCCTTCTAAGCGAAGCTTGTGTACTTCGACGCACAGCACAAAAACTCACATAATGCACTGAAACGCTAAGGGTATTCTCCACAATCTCGATAACAATACAGAACTTTTACATAAGCACAATCCTAAGGTGCTGTGCATTCAAGAGACACATCTGAAGCCATCAAGAACAAACTCTCTCTGACAATATTCTATGTCTCGCAAGGTCCGGGATGAGGCAACTGTTTCGTCCAGTAGTGTAGGTATAATAGTAGAACAATTTGTGCCTTGCCAACCTCTTAAGGCTGGTGCACACCGGTGACTAGCAGCGGTACCGCGTCCATTCGCGACTGGCGACCAAAAGCGACTGATGTTCACATCGGCAGCAGCTGCATGCGAGCGACCGGAAGTCGCAAAACCGGAGAGTCACGTCCGGATCTCGTTACCAGCGAGAACTCTGGAGAACGGTGCCTATCAGCTGATCGCCGACAGCTGAGTTAGCGGAGCAAACGAGCGCGCTGCATTTATTGTTTTCGTCTGTTCTCGCACAGCATACCCAACAGCGCCAAAGAGTTCGATTCAGGCGAAGAACAAGAGAATGTCATGGTGCTGGTGCGCTGTTCCATGGTGTCAGCGCTGGCAGCACAGATGCTTCCAAAGAAAAAAAAAGCCGGTGGTGGGTGTGACCGTCCCTTTGATCACGAGAGTTGGCCGGCCATGCAAGCCACCTGCCTCCCGAGCTGTGCTGAGACAACGAGGAGTATTTCCGGGAGTCGTACGTATTCAGAAACGCTCTGAATTTATCTTGACTTGCCACAGCCTTCATTGCAGCACAAATGCGTGTTGAACGCGGTGTCTTAAGTTCTTGCCAAGGCATGAAGCACAAACGCGTTCCAAACGCGCTGCATCGAAGGCGGTGAGAAGTCAAGACAAAAAAAAACGATTCTGAATACTGTTGAAAGTTAGTGCACCATTTATTTTCTCTTTACTTTGATGGTGTTAAGCTTCTTACGAATGCCGCCACGTAAATTTGACACTTTGCTCGAGCTTCTGCGCCCCGCTATCTCCAAGCCAAGTATCCCGTGGTTACCATGGTGCCACAGACCTAGATGAACGCACTCGTTTGAATCTGGTGGCAAGAGGCCACCACAATAAAAAAAACGAAAATCGAACATCGCTGCTTGGTTCCAGCAGCCTCGCGACTGCAGTCGCACGACTGAAAAATCGGTCAGGAAGCAACTACTAAAGCAGTCGCCTTGCGACCGTGTGCAACCGTTCGCGACTGTTTGCTACCAGTCGCAAATGGTCGCGCGACCGCTGCTAGTCGACGATGTGCACCAGCCTTTATTCTTCAGACGGCACTCGAAGCAGTGTCAGTCGGCGTCATTCTATTGGACAAATAAGTCAACATGTGCTCACTATACATACCACCAAACTACTAACTTATCCGCACAGATTTCTCTCACCTCGTTGATCAGCTGCTGGCACCCTACATTGTTGTTGGTGATTTCAATGCTCACAGCACTGTACGGAGGGACGCTCACTGCGATGCGAGAGGCCGACTGATTCCTCCTGTGTTCCTAAGCATACCTCTTCCATAAAAAAAGTATGCTTACCAAAACATTCACCACCAGTTATATTCGTCGATAGACTTGACATCTCTCTCTTCACAGAGTAAGAATGGAATGTAGTCAAGAATCCGTGCGGCAGTGACCACGTTCCTGCTATGTTGACATCACATGACTTTCTTCCTCATATTCTCAAATGGAAGATAGCATCCGCTGACTAGGAGAAGTTTAAGAAAACCCTTATACCTCATGACTTTATCGCAAATCGTGACATCGATTGCGCAGTAGCATTCTTTAGTGCATTTATTCTTGATGCTGCCGAAAAACGTATCCCGCAAACAAATGGTCACCCGTGTCAACGACGTGTTTCCTGGTGGAATGAGGAGTGTAGGGATGTGCGTAAGAAACAAAATAAAGCCTGGGGCATCCTGCACGCTGATATCCGAATGCAGAAAAACTCGTTGACTTTTAAAAAGTGAAATCACTGGGTAGGTGAACACCACGTCAGGCAAGAAGGGAAAGTTGGGTTAAGTTACTTTCTAGCATTAACTCCTACACCTATGAAAAAGAAAGTCTGGAGTGGCCTCAGAAGTTTTAAGGGGCAGCAAGCACATCCCCCTGCCTTTGGTGAGTCAAGGAAACACACTAGAGCACCAGGCCAACAGCCATGGCAAGCACTTTGAGCGCATTTCCAATTCTGTGCATTGCTATAGATCTTTCTTAAAATATGAAAAAATGACAGAACGCATAAAATTTGAATCAAAGTGTAAAACAAACGAACAATATAAAACTCTATTTAATATTGCCGAACGTAGGGCGGCCTTGAATGCATGCCACAGCACAGCACCGGAACCCGACAAAACTACTTATGACATGCTCTAACAGCTTCAGGATGACACAGAGATCACTTTACTTGCCCTGTATAACAATATCTGGGCTGCCGGGTACCTGCGATTCACGTGGATTGAGGCCATTGTTGTTCCCATTTTAAAGAAAGGCATGGACCCCTCTTCAGTTACAAGTTACCGTCCAATAGCCCTTACAAGCTGCTTGTGCAACGTGTTCGAGAAAATGATAAACAAAATACGTATGCATTTGCTAGAAACCGACAATTGCTTGACCCTTTTCAGTGTGATTTTAGAGAGGGCCGGTCTACTACGGGCCTTCTTGTTCGCATTGAAGCATATATCCACCATGCGTTTTTCCACAAACAGTACTGTCTCTGTGTGTTTCTCGATGTAAAAAAAAGCAAACAACACCACATGGCGCAACGGCATCATTAGAGATCTGTCAGACATCGCTATTCATGGCAATATGTTGAATATAATAAAGAGCTACTTATGCGAGCAAACATTCCGTGTTCGTGTTGGGAATGTCTTATCCAGGCCATTTATTCAGGAAACGGGAGTACCACAAAGTGATCCCCTGAGTTGCGCCCTTTCTATTATAAAAATAAACTCATTACGACTCTGAATTCCACATACCACTTTCTATTCCACATATGTAGATGATATCTAGGTAGGCTTTAGGTCATGTAATCTTACAGAGTGTGGGTGGCATGTTCAGCTTTATCTGAACAAAGTGTCTAAGTGGGCTGACGGAAACGGGTTCAGGTTAAATCCAAAGAAGAGCACCTGTGTTCTCTTTTCTAGAAACATAGGCCTTCACCCAAATCCTGAAATTGACTTGCATGGCTAGCGGTTACCTGTAGAGGCCAAGCATAAATTTCTAGGCCTTATTCTAGATTCTAAACTCACATTTACATCCCACATCAAGTATAATAAAAATAAGTCTGTAAGAAAAATGATCATTCTGAAAGTTCTCTAAGATAAAAAAGCTAAGATAAAAAAGGTGGCCTAGTGGCTAAGGTACAGCCTAGAGCTAAGGCTGCTGACCCGCAGGCCACGGGATTTAGTCCCGGCTGTGGCGGTTGCATTTTCGATGGAGGCGAAAATGCTGTAGGCCCGTGTGCCCAGATTTGGGTGCACGTTAAAGAACCCCAGGTGGTCACAATTTCTGGAGCCCTCCACTAGGGCGTCTCTCATAATCATATGGTGGTTTTGCGACGTTAAACCCCGCATATCAAAATAAAAGATATAAATAGTTATTACGTCATCTTTCCAGTCAATCCGTAGCTCGACCTACGAGTGGAAGTTGCTGCTGCGGTAACTACAATAAAAAGCAACTGCCTGGTGGCCATTAGACACAAGGGTTGTTGATAAGGCATTCGTGCTGTTAACCTTCTATGATTTTATTACTACGATCACTTGTCATTCAGTCTCACTCCAAGCGTCACGTCATTCTCCTGATTTTAGTATCTATGTGTTTTATCCGCTTTAGGGTGCGGAATTTTAGGCCACTGTACATCAGTCACGTAGCATTATCATAGCCCGCATACCTACACACCTTCGTAATACACCAACAAATTTTACAATTTTTGCTATTTTTCATGGCACTCTTTGGCCAAGCATGGCTCTTGCGCCAATAATAATAATAATAATAATAATAATAATAATAATAATAATAATAATAATAATAATAATAATAATAATAATAATAATAATAAAGACCCGCTCAACTCTTCCGTGCCGCCACCATGGCTTGCCGCCAGGCGTCCCTGCCAGCGCCACCGTTCTAATCACGATGATGATGGTGGTGATGAACGCTCGCGAGCACCACGCCACCTACCACTCAATAATTCTGACCCC
Organism: Rhipicephalus annulatus; assembly: GCA_013436015.1. Classification (NCBI taxonomy): domain Eukaryota; kingdom Metazoa; phylum Arthropoda; class Arachnida; order Ixodida; family Ixodidae; genus Rhipicephalus; species Rhipicephalus annulatus. The sequence continues at coordinate 139,097 of WOVY01009425.1, read as the reverse complement.
AAAATGCGCCCAATGCGCAAAACACATGAGCCACGAGGCAAATACCACTTAACAGGGGGCGTTAGCGGCCCCACACCCTACATTTCCTCAAGCCACACAAGAATGTGTTCAACGCTTTGGCGCCGAGGACGGTCTCGGTGATCCTCCGAGAACTCTTCTTCCGGTGGTCCTCCGAGAAATTTCAGACAAAAGTTCATTTCAAAGTGTAACCAAGCTTGTTTCAGAGTTTTTTCTTCTTTACGCGAATAGCTTTCAGTTAAAAACGAAAGAATGTTGAAATAGAACTCCTATACTTTTTGCCATTCTTTGCAGATGCCTTGCTACGATCGACAGTAACGCAACTGTTCGAAAGGAAACTTATGACGCAGCTGATGAAGAAGTTTCGGTGCTGGATATTAAAGGTATGTATTATTTTTTTAGTGTAGCTCATACCATAAGCTCCCCTCTTTTAAATAACGATAGCACATAGAACTGATGTACACATCTGATGCCTCAAAAGAAAAGCTTTCTCTGCTTTGTGAAGTAAGAATTCACTAGACGTTAAATGAAACAAACATTTCCACAGAACATCAACAGCCTGCTTCTCTGTAAAAATAAAAAAAAACAATTGGATTTAAATAGGAACGTTTACTGCTATCTATCGATAATTTGGGACTGCACTAGCTTTGGTATATTATTAGCGTGTTGCACTAATTCGCCCCTAAAGAAGCCTTGCGGTTATAGCGACTTAATCAGGGTTGGATGAAAGAATTTCATCGAGGTCAAGCTTCCGACACCCTGCGTATGGCGCAAATGTATGGTGCACTATAAAAGAAAGTGGGACGTGAAAACACGAAACAAGAAAACATACTTGACTGCACAAACACCATTAGCGGACTCTGTGCTCTTTGTTTCTTTTTGTGGTGTTCCTCTATCTACACCTTAGCTTATTTCTCGATGAGTCGTGACTAGTTGCTATTTTGCTCGATCTATGCATGATGCATGCATCTGGGTTCGAATGCGACGAGCAGTTACCTTACGATTGTGTGAGGAGGAAATGAGTAACTTCAATTTACTATGAACGTTTTCTTCTTTAGCTTCAGTGGTTTACAATACCCTCTTGAGCATAGCCACCTAATCAATCACGAGTGAACGTCTTCAGCCCGACCTCCATGCTTCATTGTGTATAAGATGCATCTGAATTTGCGCTAACTGACAGTTATGTAAGGATAGTCCCCACTCATGCCAATAAAATGATTAAACAGCAATGCGGCAAACACAGCCGCACGCGCACACTCTCAACAAGCGCTGCTCTCAGAGAGCTCCTGTGAAATTGTCTTTTCTCCTCGTTGGAGGACTCTTTCTATTCTCGGACACGCATCATGGTTCCCGTTTACATACCTAAAATGGTTCTACGACTATTATACAGGCTCTATATTCTCAACATTTGATGCGACAATTGTCTCTCGAGTCATCGTGGTTATAGTCTACCAGTGTGCTCATGCCCTACTCTATCCTATAGTCTACTGATGTGCTCATGCCCTACTCTATCTTGTGTCTCCCACCCAGGACTACCGACTCCATCAAGCGGGCCATTCGGTTCCAACCATGACGAAGGCGTGCCTTACGTTCGAGAGACCGCATCCATCGCTGGACACTTGCCCTGCCACACGACCGACATGTACTACACGCTACCGCAGCTACACAGCCGCCACAACGGCATACGGTTGCAGACCTTCTCTCGTGAGGTGATGTGAGTGCTGCAGTGAGAGGTCGTCCACATGGGCCTCGCCGAACTCCAGGATGTGGTCGGCTTACTTGGCGCGCCCGTCAACCGGTCTACTGGTGGCGGCGCTTGAGAATTCCAATGCATCTCGGCTTAACTTCAGCCTGGCCGCTATGATGGTCGCTATAGAGTTGGTCATATCCTGAACAAGTATCGCGCACATTACACATACTACAGGAGTCATATATACGTACGGCACCTTGACGTCTTCAATGTTGTTGGATTGCTCATACTTTCTTATTCTACGCGCGTGTTGTTGGTGACTACCGCTGTATTTAGAAGTCGTCGTCGTAAGGAGAAAGCATCAACTTTGTGCGAGCGACATTCGCCATCATGACATTGTCGGCGATGCGTGCAGCATCGGTGCCTGTTCAGTGCCACCAGACATGCGACGGACGCCTAGTGGACAGTGAAAACTGTGGCTGAGGGCTCAGAAACAGATGCAGTTTTCTGAGCCGCAAAAGACATCGATTTGCCACTTTTCAGCGAGTGGTCTGCCTATAAAATGAGCGCTGCACGTCGAGATGGAGCTTCATAGAAAATGACAAAAGATTCAATGACCGTTACTTTGTTTGTTACCTTTCTTTGTCATTTTCGCCTGCTTCGCTGCATTACGTAGCTATATGCGTGTGTATGTGTGTATTTATTTGCTGTACGTTTTGCTTGGCTGCTGGGAAGGCACCTGTGTTGTACGGGCGATGGTGCTTCACTTTTTGTTAACAGGACTGCTAGCTTCAAGCGTTCTCTTTTTCGCAGCCATCTGTAGCCACCAAAAGATACAGCCACTATGGGCCCACGCGCGACGCTCATCATAGTATCATTGTTAATAGATTGGGGTCGACCACTGAAGTATAGTAATCAACTATGTTTTATGAATGATAGTGGGTCCGTAATGTTGAGTGCCTGACAAGAACATATATATGGTACGTACTATGACTCATAAAGTACAGTGTTTCAATGGTTTCCTAGCATATATCCACACCCCTCCCTATTTAGTGCTTCGTAGCAGTTTAGAGTGTCGTGTTATTTGTGCTCAATGCTGCTTTTCTGAGTAATGAATTAAGCCACCATCGAGCATGGCAAAAATATGGGGCATGTGTTTCCGATGTTGTCATATGGATTGCTTTCAAGTCAGTGGCTCGCGGTACTATAGAAATGGACAGTAAGTTTCTTACTCTCGGTCAGTGCAACGTCACACGTCTCCCTAAACGCGTGCAACATACTCCAGCTTCTGGGGCGCCGTGCTGTTCCTTAGAAGTTTTACCTTCGTCCTATAGCGTGTCATGTACAGTTACTTAAGTACGCGACCACGTCGTGACCATGTCATGCACAGTTACTTAAGCACGTTCTACGTTCACGAATGGGTCACAAGACGCACATCGTCTCTTAAATGTTGCTCAGTGACACTTCTATAAACACGTAAGCAATGGATTTCCACTTTTGCTACTCGGATGTGCGTTTGGTTCAATTTTTTTTCCGCCATGTTGAAATCAAAGATGATTTTTCAGTTTCAGAAACGGCAATTCTCGACAAGAGTTCTTATTCACGCTGACAGCTCAAGGCAAAGTGGTCTTGGTAACCTACAGTTACAGTCGTTTCATACTCATCATTAGGCTAACAAACAATTGTTGGGCAATTCGGCGAAATCGTTCTCTTATTTTTATCTATTTCTAAGCATAATTGACTGATGAAACCGTATAGAAGATTTTTTCCCGTCGCGTTTATAGTTACAAAGTCTGCAGTAAACAATGTGTTTTTCTTCTGCTTTCCCTCTTCTCAACCTAGTCTGCGTGAAGCCACACTTTGTTTCACGTATGGTGTGGTTGCCGCCCTGAATTTCATGCATAGAACGAATTACGAATCACAGTGCAGCCTGTTCTGTGGGGCACAACCACAGCATGTCTCTACGCGCTGACCACTTTTCTCTCTTCGTGACTGGTGGTATATTAAATAGAGATGAAAAGGACAGTTGAATGTAAGTTGTGTGTAATTCATCTAGTGCTCGAAATACAACTGCCTCGTACGGCCTCCCACAAAGGCCCAACCGCATGCACGCTATCTTAGAAAAATAGTGATGACGACAAACTTTTTCGCGCGTCACGACGGCTGCAACCTCATGTTGGCGACAAAGTGTCTTTGTTGCTAGATTGAAAACTATTGTGCGCATGCCCATAAATTGCAAAAAGAAAAGGTTTAAAAGTAGGTCGAAAGCTGCATGTCAAATTTATTACTGTTTTGTGTGGCATAAGGAAAGCCATAAACTCGTTTCATGACCTTCTTTTTTCGCAATATTTGGTTTAAGCGGAACAAGGCGCCCAGAAGCGTATGCTATACGATGGCTATGACGCACTTTGATTGACGATTCCACATTGCAGCAAGCTACCATAATTGTCACAAGCCAGAGGTGGTCGATACCTTGGATTCCTCGAAGTACGCCCGGATAACAAGCACCCATAGCAACTTGCAACCGAAGGAAGCACCAGGGGGCAGCCTTGTTGCCGGAAATCGTCACACTGGCTTCCGGGCGACAAGCGATATTACCTAGTTTCTGAGAAACGAGCGACGGGACAAGCGACGGCTACAAATGGGCCGCCGCGGCAGGAAATCCTGCCGCTCGTCGGTCTTCAAAATCTTGTGCATGCGGTTCAGCCTCAAGGGCACCCTCGAGTTACACGTTGCAACAATAAATCTGGGATCGAATAAGAAAAATCAAAACTTTCGCCGAGTTGCGCAACCAGAATGTTCGAGCACACATAATCTGACGCAGACTCGTGGCCATTTTCTTTTTTATGTGTTCTTCTCACGCTATAATGCCTTCAGCGTCATTACCCAGTCAAAGCGGAGAATCACGAAACGTCAGTTTCAAGTCGCAATGCATTCTCGCAGGCATACGTGACCGGCGGGCTCATTGTGTTTGTTTTGGGTGTTGACGAGATGGGACTCGAGTTCCGGCTAGTACCGATAAGAGCAGCCATGGCTTTTATCGCTGGAACTAGCCGAAACTTGATCACCCAAGTTCACTGCACTCGTTCTAAAAGTTGAACGCCGTGACGTGAACGAGTAAAAAGAGGGAATGATTGATTTGATTGATTTGTGGGGATTAACGTCACAAAACCACTATTTGATTATGAGAGACGCCGTAGTGGAGGGCTCCGGAAATTTGGACCACCTGGGGTTCTTTAACGTGCACCCAAATCTGAGTACACGGGCCTACAACATTTCCGCCTCTATCGGAAATGCAGCCGCCGCAGCCGGGATTCGATAAAAAGAGGGAAGGCAGCATGGTAGTCGATCTGTCGATTCGTGTGCGTTAACTCATACTATGTTTTCCAACCATACTCAATGACTTCCGTATTTAGTCTTTGGTTATTTTGTTAGTGAAGCTCTTTTAGATTTTATAATTGACCACTCTACATTATCTAAGAACAATCGTTTTGAAGATAATGACCACTTTCGTTTCAGTATGGCTGCTGTATGATGCGTGTTCAAAATAGAATGTGGCGCACAGTGTTTAGTCAATCTATGGGCATCATTAGATGAATTCTCATACAAATGAAGGTCCATACGTATGCCTTCTACATTTTTAGCTTTTTTTGCTAGTTTCGAGTTTATATTATATGAAAGGTCCCTGATTAGATGTCCTTTTGTTATTTTCTTATCTTTGAGTTGGTGACAATTTTTTATGTTAATAAAAATATTTTTTTATTACTTACTTCTTCAGAATTGAAAAAAATAGTTCTGATGCATGACTGGTCCACTAAGCGTGTGATAGAGTTAAGAATGTTCTATAAAAAGTTCCAGTAATCAGTTGTTCACAGCCGCTGACAGTTAGTGAGAAAAAAACACCAGAATTAAATATTATAGACCAAAGATAAGCTTGATAAAGCAGTATTTACATATTAATGCGTTTGTTAATAAATCTACAATTTTCGTCTGTCCCTAATAAAAGGCTCAGAAACACACTGGTCACAGCTCTCGCGTAGTGAGAAGTGCCTACATTAGCGGATATTTTTTTTTTTCATGCTAGAGCAGGACGCTACACTGCGATACGCCGGAAAATAAGCGTAAAACACTGAGTATAATCTCGCCAATGCTTAATTGGGAAACTTGAACTTGTCTCAAAAACTTATCTCTGAAAAGGGGAGAAGTTGATTAGTTGAAGTGAACAAAATGACTCATATCTCGGTATTATTTGCATTCTTCTTCCAATTGGTTTCAGTTAAGTAAGTTTTTATGGTGCACAAGCGACTATTGCTATAGTGCACCAGGTGCAAAAACTAGCCACAATTTAGCATACATTATTTATTGTCATCACATACAATTACTGTTTGTTTGTTTGCTGTTTTACGCTGCGTATTGGATAGCTGGCAAGTTAATTCTACGTATTCTAAATTTCTTGTTCCTTACAACTGCTGCAAATAGTGATGCAGTCAAATCTAATACATCACGCATCGATCCAACCTTAATGGCAATTCATACTTAAAGTTTAAAAAAAACATGATTAGTCTCAAACGCCACTGAGGACCTGAAAAACGCTTGCATCTCAAAATACGCATCAGTTTCTTTGCAACGAGCATGCAGAATCATCATCAAGTTGTCGTTCGGAGTGATGTAAAATTTTCGCAATGGGAAAGCAATCCCAATGCGATTTTCGTTTTAATAAATTATTCGTTGATCTGCCAGCTATTTGATCTTGGAACGGTGAAGAGCCTGTTGAGAGTTAGATTTTTTTTTACTACGGTTTCAATGTGGCAGCGTCACATAGATTTTTTTTACTACGGTTTCAATGTACTACTTCGTTACTACGTTCGTTTTCTCCCCTTGACTCCATTCGATCTGCACACACACTCTCTTACTTGTTGGGTCATTGATTTCTTTTTCTTCCACGCTGCAGCCTGCGGAGTCCAACTCGAAAGGTGATGAGGTCAATGGAAGGCAGGCGGGAGCAAAGTAGCAACAAGACGCTTCTGTGCAGCTCCACTTTTTCCTCGATTCGTCAGGGAGGCGCAATACGGGTGAAAAAGAGGACGGGCACCCGAGTCTACCCTCGAGAGAATACTTTTCATTTATCTGCCTACCGATACTCGCTTTATTCTTCTTATTTCTCTGCACATCTCGGTATAGCGGAGTGCCGTGCCTGCCCTGAGAGGCCGCTAGCTCGCACTTATTCGCGCATCAGCAGACTTCCCCCTTCGAAATATGCAGCATTCATTCTTTCGGGGCACATGCGCCTCGGTCCTGCCTCGCAGGGGCCTGTGGCGACGGTGCGACCCGAGACGTCGAGAGCGACGAGAGAGTCCACGGCCGCCAAAGGCGGAGGCTACGCCAAAGGCTACATTGGCGTGCGTGCAGTACAGGGCTGTCTAATTGTGGAAGGAAGGGGGAGGACAGAGGCAAGTCGGCGACCCGTCTTCTGGCATCCGACGGCGCCTTCTGCTTCGGATCCCATAACCACGCCCGCCGGTGCGTACGCCGCCGGGAAGAAGTTACTCCCCGTTCTCTTCACCTCTGGCACGGTGGTGGGGGTGGCTGGCGAGGCCCTGCGCCGAAGGAGCAGCAGCGGGGCCGCCCCGGTGATATCGAGCCGCGCGTTCTGGCAGAGGGCTGTTCCTAACGACTTTCGCGACGGAGCATCGCGAAAAGATAGAGCGAACCGCCATCTGCTGAGCTCCCACGAGCAGATGGCGGCAGCGCCCGAAGAATTTCCGTGCCGCCGCCGTGCAACCCTTTTGAATGGAAACACAGCGCGGTTCTCATCGTCGCGAGGGAACGCATACGAGGGGAGCGCCGCTCGGGCTGTTCGTTCCTGCCCCGGGCCAAAGCCGTCCAGATTGTGCGGGGCCGTGCAATCTCCATGATGACGTCACCGCACGTGGCCCAATCGTCTCTTCTTCATAGACGCCGGAGCGGTAGAGAAAATCGAGTGATAGCTACAATTCCTTCGCGGCAGAGAATGTGCCCGAGGGCCAGACAGCCTACTCAAAGCGGTGCGGTGCTTTAGCAGGCGCCTTTGAGCGACCCGTATCGTGCATACGTAAACTGCACACATTAAAAACTTCTCAAAGTGGTGTAAGCCACAATAGCGAAAAGATCAAGTGACAAGTGTGCGGCTAATTTATCTTATACAGCATAGGTCCTGCTCAGTATTTTACCTTTGCGTGTATTTAAAGAACGTAGTGCGCTGTTATAGTCGTTACTCTACCAACGTTTGTTATCGTCTATCAACCAGCATCCATTTTTGTCTCTCGAAGCATCGCTGTGGCAGGGAAGCATCCTGAAGCATCCTGAAATTATCCTAACTTTCTCACAGCATATAATAGCAAAATCATTCCACTTTTAATTATCCCAGAAATAAAAGGTCTAACACATCCTTACTGCGGGCTCTACATCCCACCAATCTGAGATCCACGTGCATGGCAGCTATAAACATTTATAAATCATTGATTGTTGGGGTTTAACGTCCCAAAACCACCCTATAATTATTTATGAGATGCCGTAGTGGAAGGCTCCGGAAATGTCAGCCACCCGAGTTTTTTTCACGTGTGCCTAAATCTAAGTACACGAGCCTCAAACATTTTCACCTCCATCGAAGATGCAGCCACCGCAACCGTGATTCCATCCCGCAACCTGTTGGTCAGCAGCCGAGTGCCTTAGCCACTAGACCACAGTGGCAGGTTGCTATTAACTTGAACGCCTTATTTGTTTCTTTTGTTACATGCAATTACACATAAAAAAGAGGGACAAAAATCTGACAATCTGAAAAAAATAGGGAAAAAAAGATGGACTTATCTGCTGAGCAAAATGCAGTAACCTTTGGCTCATGGAGGAAGTAAAATACTAAGAGGAGGCCGTAACGTCACATTTGTGAAGCCGGAAGGAGGGAACAGTAAAGGAGTCCTCCTCTCAAATGTGGACACGCTACGGCGCGCATGAGTGACGGGCGCCAGCGATAGGGAGGCGAGCCGCGCGAGCGTGGTATTTCGGACGCGCTGGTCGGCACCACCACCGCCATCTGATAGACGAGCTGGGAAAGCGAAACTTTTGTGCTGATTATGAGCAAACGTGCTGCGATACTCGCTTGTATGACAGCTGTGTGCTACTGGCAGCCTGATCGCGGTTCATATTGTGAACTTACAGTACACTTGCAGCCTTGCACTTCATATTTATTCCGCTGAATTCAAGAGAGCAACCGCGCAAATCGGCCGTATAATCGCCCCGACCGGCTGTTTTCTTCTCAAGATACGGTACGTCCGTGGTACGGAACATAAATGTAACAGGGAAATGTTAGTTATTTGGTCTCGCTATTTAGCCAGATGAAGCACCTACGAATTATTCCTTGGCAAGTGTGTCACGATACGTGCGAACAAGTATCGTTCGCAGCAGCGCGAATCAGCCAACTGCGACCGTATTGAAAAAACTTCGCCAAAGGTGACCTAACCACGCGCAAAACATGAACAGAAAGGGATAATTCAAACGATAAATCACCTTATTGTTTCAGGCACGTCCAATCATTGACTAGGCAATCTCTGGTGAGAACAGTGGACCACGTACTACTTTTCAATAGCTGTGGAAATCGTACACAAAAACGGCTCATCACCGCCTCTCGCATTAAGAGCCGTAGACGTTTCCGTTCTCATCTAGGAATTCCAGCCTTCTTTGGCTGAGGCCCGCAAAAGGGAAGTGCCAAAAAGAAAACAACGAAGCTGCGGCCCCAACCAATTTCGCAGAAGAGGTCGCGACCTTCGAAAACGACTGCTTTCGACCTCGAGCGATGTAAACAGAACTCGCAACCCCGAAGACCAACGCTCACTGTAGGCTTCTAACACATTGCACCGTCTTTGAAGTGCAACAGCTGCATAAAAATGCACATTCAGAACTCCTGCCAGCTATTTATCTACACCGCAGTCATACGAGTAGTGGTGCAGACGACACGAGGCACCAGCGTGCCCGCCTTGTTTTATATCCCCCCTGGAAAGGCACGTGACTTCCGCCACACTTTTCGTTCTGCAGCTCGCATTGCGAGGGCCTTTCCTCATCTTCCTTCATGCATTTCGATAGATACCGTCCAGAGACCACTTGCTCTTCGTTAGATGTGCGAGGCATCTTAAGATCGAGTTCAATCCATTTGGCGGCGTGAGCACCCTTACTGCGTATGCGCGTCCCCTCCCCTTCTCCTATGGTCTCCCCTCTCTCGCCTCACAATGCCGATGCAGGCAGCGTCTGCTATCCTAAGCTCGCTCTCTCACCCTTAGACATCCTTCTCCGTGGCATTTACACCCCCATTGCGTATGCACGTCCCCTTTCTCACCTCGCAACACTGACGCAGGCAGCGTCTGCTGGTGAGTTTTTATTTTTTTGATAAAACCGACTGCTCGCGCTGCACAACCGTTGACTGGCCACCCCGTATATATAGGCATTGCCCTCCAAGGTATACTGCAAGTGGGACATTTCTCCTGTGGATTGTTGAACAATGAAAGTTCGCAGCGTGCGCGTTAAAAGCGGACTGTGGTCTCTGTGTCCAATCGGAGTCTTCTGTCGCTCACTGAACATTAGCAGTGATTAGCATGTTCCAGTAAAAAACACCGGTACATCACTGCGTGCTTGCCGCCGTCTCCCGAGGTTTCTCTCCTGCGCAACGCCGCGATGAGCGCGCGCGTCAACACCACCGCCAGCGTAAACAAGCGTTACCAAGCGTTAATGCCGACTGCTTTGCATCTACACATGGCTACCTTCAGCCGGAGATGGCGAAATTTTTATACAATCTTACGCCCTTCATAAACTACGGATACTTGCTGCATTTATTCACAGGTCGAACCACTGTGACAATATGACAGCGGAGAAATGTGATTGCTCTTGTGAACAGTGGCGTCATTTTGAGGCGAGATCCGTTACGTAAGAGCATCGATAACAATACGTTTCGGCAGTAAGAACGACAAAGGAGGACCAAGCCACGTCATTTCGAGGCCATGACTGATGGCAATACAATAGCTCAGTGCGATAATGGCCGGAGCAGGGCGAGCATCGTTCGTCTCTGCCTAAGCGACACTTCAACTGCAAAGAGTGGGTAAAGACACTAGGGCGTGGTAACATCCACATGTGACCTCCGATAACTCCGCCCTTAAAACAGCAGGACGGGAGGGGTCTGTTGCTGTTGGAAGTGATTCGCGAGAAATCGCGCTTTAATGCTGGACACACTCGGGGCCTTTGATAAATAAAATATTATACGGTTGCTTCGTGAGGCTTCTTTTATTTCTGTATTTCGTTTCTATGTACATTGCAAAAGAGCCAATATATTGGCGAATGGTTGGAGTGCCTTTGTTGGTTTTGCCAATTTAATGAACTAACAACAAAGAAAGAAGCGCGCGTCGTTCTAGTTTTTGGCACACAGCAGCAGGCAAAAGCTCCAAATTTCAGAGAAACAGGCGTGGAAGAAAACAGGGGGTGACCTAACAGCACCAGAAAAGCCAAAATGCCCCTCCCCCCCTTTTTTGTTCTGGGCTCTTTTCTTTTTTATGGTCATAAAAACAAAATTAAAAAAAATTGAATTCTCAGTTCATGATGCTTCAGAAACAAATATCTCATCAAAGATCACCACCCTGGTATAGCATAATCTTCCAGGTTATCCAGCAAGTTTGCGAAGAAACACTATATTTTATACGTGGATGATACAAATGTGCAATGTACAAAATAAATAAAAATAGTTTCAATGTCCATAAAGTTAGAGCTGCATAACACTACTCGACACAGACTGCACTTATCAGCGCTCGTCTTTGTTTCTTCCTATCTCTTGCCCTTGTTGCGTGGTTGTCACTATAGTGAGTAACTGAGCACCGATTCGAGATACATTATGGGGGAAGGAGAAACGGCTGCAGAAAAGGAGCCAGTTCTATTCCCATTTGTTCTGGTCTTATCGTGCTTCCTGAATCAGTTCCTACTAAACTGTGCTCGTTTAAAACCCATACAAGCACCCATATTTGGGTGCTTGTATAAATCTTGTATAATTTCCCTCAACACTGCTTTCGGCTGTCACACTCCGAGGTGAAAAAAGGTTGGACAGGCGTCATTTACTTCCCGTTCTCCGTGGGACGATTTTCACTTCCTGCTCTCACTGTCTAAGCTTGCGCAGCCTAATCATTTTCCCTCGAGCTTCGAACGATCCGGAACCTTTACGGCAAGCGATGAAAACAACTCGGCAAGCAATTGCAGTTTCCTTTACGACTCGCATTCTTCTCAGAGGTGGCCTGCTATACGTCGTTTTCGCGGCAAGCCAGAGTGTCACGAAATAGGTACCGAATCTATATTCTATCACGCCTCAGCGAAAGATTGCGCACACGTGCGCAAACACGGGACTTGAGCGGCGCTCCAACGGTAACACAGGGCGTATAGAAAGTCGCTGCTCGACGGCACTGGGGCGTGGCTGCGTTTCTCTTGCATTGCTACACAGACGAGTGCGCGCAGGTCTCGCCTGTTCACCCTTTCCTCGCCACCGACCCTCTGTTACAAAACAAGCAGCCTGTCGACAGTGATGGTTTCTCTTCATTAGTCAAGAAAGAATCCAATATGTGCTGATCTCGGCGCCTGGCATTGGCGGCGTGTACCTCGGAGAAAGGCATACGTTCCCCAGGCGCAAACACTGCCAAAAGAATTCGCCTCTATCTGACACGAGCAGCCGAAGTTCCTCACCTGATCTATGTCGTGGCAGGCGCTCTCCAACTTCTTTGCGCCTGATCGAAAACAAATCTAAATGCCAGCGTTACTCCGGCGCAGGTTCGTTCGCTGAAAGTTTCTCTCTCAGGATTGTTCCAGCTAGAAGCTTGTGCTGCTTCTCCCCATGCGCATTTTGTTTATTTCCCTAATTTTGTTCATTTCCCAGCGTTCAACTTTTTCGGTATCTTAGCCCTCAACGTAATTTCCCCAGGAGGCTCGAAGAAGACGGATTGAGAATCGTTCTCTCGGGAAACAAAAGGCAAAAGAGGGAGGGGGTACTTTGATTCCTGACCGTTGCTTCTGCACGGCTATTTCTGTACGGCGTGTATTAGATTCCGTCGCCATGGTTGGAGGCTGCAGGCAATAACTCTGTTCATTGGCTGTCCTGCAACACACGTTCCGATCAAATATAGCAATAAATTGCCTAATCTCTTCTCCAGCGTCCGAAAGTTTGATCACTCTGCCAAGTGTGGGCACTGTAAAGTTATTGCGGGAATGTAAATAAATATGCTGAGTACCAGATGTCATTGATGTGTTGTCTCAATTTTCCGAACATTGCTGACATAGTGCTGATAATAATTCATAAACAAGCCTTGCATTTATTCGTTTATTCGTGAAAATACGATGAATAGCTTGTAGCACAAGTTTCGACATTTTCTTCTGGTACTTTTTTACCATTCATTCTACACGAAATTGCACGAATCACAGTCCTTTACTTGTGCTCATAAAGTGTTGAGTACTTGTACTCTTAAATTGATAACATGGGAGTAGTTTCAAATCCTACATTCAGCGCACAACTGAACACTGACATCTTCCTTTAAGGGCGTCATAAACAACAACCCACTATTTGACAAATATATTTTCATTGTAATCATTTTCTGTTAAAATGTGCTTTTGTTTTCTTCTGCTACTGTAAACTACGTGTTTTATGCTGAAGTATCTGTCATCGTTAAAAGCTTAAAAGTTTTCTGTCTCTCTCTCTTAAAGACGTCTGAGCTTTCCATTGGGATATGCTTTCTGACAGACTACTTTTAATAATTTGTCAAATATAATAAATAGTAGGCGCTGGCCCTGTTACATCTGCAAGACAAGTGTCCTCTATGGTGTCCATGGGCTCGTGAAAAACATGTCGTATCCACTGAAAAAAAAAACATCGCAACATTGTTGGTCTAAACGACCAAAGTATACCACATCCTGAAATTACTTTAGATGCCTCGATTAAAAACAAACTGTCTTCGGGACTGAAGTCTCGAAGTTGTAGAGCTGATTATGAAGAATACTACGGTGTAAGGGTTAGGATTACTTACTTAGGGTCCGTTGCGTACACGGAAGTTCTTGCGCTCATTTCGCACCCCGTTGAAATGCGGCTGCTGTGACTCGGGAAAGAAGCCTCGTGCTCTCCTTAAAAACACTATAACCACAACAGCACTTCGAATCAGGAATAAAGACTCCACAATTATAGCCAGTGTCACAACTGGCTGATTTTTTTATTAAAAAACACTCACAGCATGAAAGGTCATTGTGAGTACGAGTCCGGCTTTTAGCGAGTGCAATGTAAAATGGGCAAGGAAACAGCAAAGAGCCAAAGTGCACTAGTATGCGCGAAGCGCAACTTCACCACTGTCTGGCACGAACATCTAAGGAGTCCTCTTGAAGAGAAATGGCTGCAAGAAGACCTAACGTGCGGCATAACACCAGGCCACAAGATACGATTAGCTTATCGACGAAGACACGACAAAAGCTTTCCACTCAAGTAGAGATTCAGCAAGACTTTTTGTTCGCGCTTTAGTGCCATGAAACAACACTTCTCCGGCGAAGGACCCATGTGTGAAGCGTTTACAAAGCAAAATTTGCGTTATTACTGAAGTATCTGAAGAATGCCTACCTCAGAAAGTTATTTCAAGCATGGTAAGGAACCCCAAGTTTTGCACGGCTGACGCTTCTCTCCTTCCACTTTCTCTTTCATCTATTAACCATATTAGTTATGCGAAATGTACAAAGGCAGATACACGTTAGAAGTTTTCATTTCTCTTTTAAATACCAGGCTTATATATTATATGATATTGTGATTTACATCAACCAAGAAGCTGTGGATGCTGTCAGCAATTCATCATCTATCTATCCTGTGATCCAACAGCTGTTCACTGTTTGTTATGCGTATAGCTGTTTAGAGTTCTACTGATCTCCCTTATTTCAAGTTTTGTGACTATCTCGGTGTGCGGGCGCTAGTGTGCGTGCAAGTGAGCCAGATTGTAAACACTCGCGCAGAGATCCTCGTTTAGTCTAGTGGCTAAGGTACTCGGCTGCTGACCCGCAGGGCGCGGGTTCGAATCCCGGCTGCGGCGGCTGCATTTCCGATGGAGGCGGAAATGTTGTAGGCCCGTGTGCTCAGATTTGGGTGCACGTTAAAGAACCCCAGGTGGTCTAAATTTCCGGAGCCCTCCACTACGGCGTCTCTCATAATCATATAGTGGTTTTGGGACGTTAAACCCCAGATATCAATCAATGAGATCCACGTTTATTGTATTCCGTCCTTATTTTCTTCTCATACACTGCTCCTCTACAGTGTATCTCGCACTTTTGAAACAAAGTTCAAAAGGAATAGTGTAGCTAATCTCAATTTATCTGCACTCCTCCGTTTCGGCTGTGCTTTCTAAATGTACCAGATTTTAACTTTTGGAGTACCTGAAAGCCATGTTTGCATGCAGTACATGTGCCATTATTCCAACCCCTTTAAGAGGCATTGGGACAAGACTGCCAAGGAAGATGTCACTGAATGAAGCACTAGCCACTCATCAGCACAAGTAAATTGTAGTTTATCCCGTGTGCCCCAGCCATTGAACACCCAAAGTGCAAGTAGTTCCAAGTTAAGCGCAAAAACGTATTGAAGTTTCTTGCGCTTAAATGGAACGCTTTTTTTCTTCTTCTGTGAACTGCTGCTTTTTGCATTCAAAGTTAGCTTCATAAAGACAACTGGTAACTCTCAACAAACCACCTTGCGTGGTAGTTCGACGCCCGTCTTGTCATCATCAGGTAAGATCATATTGAATGAGCCATTGTGATGTCTAAACAAATGTGCGTGATGTAGTTTTGCGAGCTCCTAAATATACTTTACGAGGCAGAAATTTTCGCAGCCGAAAGAAACAAACTACACAATTTTTGTGTTATATTTATAAAAGTCGACATGCATGCATAAAGCACGTGGTGCTTTTGAGAAGCAAAGCTCTGGCATTCTCACGTGAAAACAACTCTGAGTATCTTGAACAAGATCATTACCACTCAAATCCGGTCGCAATCCTATTCACTGCAGCGTTTCAAACTCACTGCGACGAATTATGTATCCTTTCAAGGCATGCATGAATCAAAATAACGCAAATATCTGCGAATAAACAAGAAGCTGTGCACGACCTCACAGTAGCCTCTTGTTTCTTGCAGAATAAACTATTGCCATTCCTTAACGACGCCATCTGAGCCCACATAAGCAGCCCTTTTTATAGCGCCCCTGTTTTCACTTTCTCGAATTTCATTACCGTGGTGTCACCTTCCCACTCGTCGCATAATTTTTTTGGCTTTTAAATACTATTAACTAAAACCATTTCTCTCCAACACTCACCTGGTTGTCCAGCCCGTCCACTAACGGAAATAAGTTAGTTCACATGAAACTGCTGCCTACAAACTTTCAATTCGAAAAAAAACATCTGTGGACGAGTGATTTTAGTACTTGGACGAATGCAGCAGATATTAGTAGGGCAAGCAGCGAAATGTATCATTAGGACACTATAGTATTTTTTAAGTATGATTGGTGTGCGAAAAAAACATAACCTAATCTTGCATTCAGTATTCGAGCAGGTATTTGACTTGAGAGAGTTGGTAAATTGATAGCTGGAAAAACCAGTGCAAAAAAGACCAGGACACGAAAACACAGTATACAGTAATCAGGGTTCAAAAAAACGATTGCCACCCCTCTCCATCCAAACAAAATAATTGCATAAACATAGAAACAGCCACAAACAACGAAAGAGATCAAGATGCTGAACGAAAACAAAAAAGTACATTCCCATGACGTCACTAAGATAGCCTCGTTAGAGCATAAACATGGCAGGATAAAAAGCTTGTGATATCAAGTTAATGTTATCTATGAGTCGCATGTAGTTGCATCATTATTCATGAACGGAGGCCCACAACTTTTTAGCGATGCTTTCATTGCGCTAAAGCCACCACATAACCACTGCGGGATTATAATGCATTGTCGTCATCCGGGAGCCACCATGTTGGAGCGACTTCAAGGGTCTAAACGCCACGTGCAAGCTATATATTAGTTGCCAGTGGCATGAAAAGTGAGCAGGCAGCTTGTACATAATAGATGAAGGGCAACACGTATTCGCTCTTAGTTGATTGATTGATATGTGGGGTTAACATCCCAACACCACCATATGATTATGGGAGCTCTTATATTAAGGCCGTGGTTGTGCCGGCTATTGTACAGATCTCTGTAAAACTCTTCCGCTTTTTAACTGTCCTATCTATATTGGTAGTTACTTTGCCTTCCTTGTGCCTTAGTGCATACTATAGGTTTTTGCCTATCCCAAGTTTACTCTTCACTGCTTTGATTCTTGCTCCGTTCTTCAGAGATGTTCATTTTTTTTTCATGTTATACCTCAGAATACAACCAACCACTATACATAGCCTTCATACATTACGAGAAGGCGTTTGATTCAGTAGAGATATCAGCAGTCATGCAGACACTGCGGAGTCAGGGCGTCAACGAAGCATATACAAACATCCTGGAAGAAATATACAGGAGATCAACTGCCACCATAGTGCTCAATAAGGAAAGCAAAAAAATACCAATCAAGAAAGGTGCAAGGCAGGGGGATATTGTCTCACCTATCCTATTTACCGCGTGCTTACAGGAGGTTTTCAGAGGCCTAAAGTGCGAAGAGTTAGGAATAAAGGTTAATGGAGAGTACATTAGTAACCGGCGCTTTGCCGATGACGTTGCAGAGTAACTCAGGGGACAAATTACAACTCATGATAACGAAGTTAGACAAGGAGAGCGGAAAGGCAGGTCTTAAAATTGACCTGCAACAAACGTAATCTACAACAACCTCGGAAGACAACAGTTCTTCGAGATAGGTAACAGTGCACTTGAATTTGTAAAAGACTACGTCTAATTAGGACAGGTAATAACCGCGCATCCAAACCACGAGACTGAAATGACTAAAAAAATAAGAATGGGGTGGAGCACATTTGGCAAGCACTCTCAAATCATGACAGGTAGACTGCCACTATCCCTCAAGAGGAAGGTATATAGCATCTGCATCTTGCCGGTACTTAGCTACGGAGCAGAAACTGGGAGACTTACAAAGAGGGTTTAGCGGAAATTCGGGGACGACGCAGCTAGTGATGTAAAAGCCAATGAAAGGCGTAACCTTAAGAGACAAGAAGAGAGCAGAGTGGAACAGAAAACAAACGGAGGTTAAGGATATCATAGTCTAAATCAAGAATAAGAAATGGACATGGGTCGTGCATGTAGCGCGTAGGCAGAATAACCACTGGTCATTTAGGGTAACTGACTAGATTCCTAGAGAAAGTAAGTGGGTGACGGGGAGACAGAAAGTTAAGCGGGCAGATGAGATTAGAAAGTTTGCGGGTTTAAAGTGGCAGCAGCAAGCACAGGACCGAGTTGACTGGCGGAACATGGCAGAGGCCTTTGTCCTGCAGTGGACGTAGTCAGGCTAATGATGATGATGGTGATGATACTATGAGAGACGCTGTAGTGGAGGCCTCTAGAAATTTTGACCACCTGGGGTGCTTTAACGCGCACCCAAATCCGAGCACACGGGCCTACAGGATTTCCGCTTCCATCGAAAATGCAGTCGCTGCAGCTGGGATTCCATCCCGTGACCTGCGGGTTTTCAGCCGAATACCTTCGCCACTAGACCACCACGGCGGGGCTGTTCGTTCTTGATTGCGCTGCTATAGCCCCCGATGAAGTTAGCAGCTCGGAATGGGAAAATATGGAGAGAGCGAGGTTATAAAGTGCGAAGACCTACGCTTCATCACTCTTCAGCGTTATTCGCTCCATTTTGGGGGGATACAATTCACGACTATTCCCGCTTCTTATTTCCATTGCAAACATGTCGATTCATGTGGAAAATGCAGACGTGGACACATATAGCATATCAGACAGTGTGCCAAGTTCCACACGCAAAGGACTGCATATAGAAATTATCAGTTATAAAATACACATTTTCTCTTAGCCTAATTAATAATAATGCTTTAACTCGTGTGGGTGTTGAAAAATCACTAACATAAAAAGATTATCTCGCAAACTGCGACACAATAACCGGTCATCATCAAGAGGCGGTTTTCTTTATCTCGAAGACTACTATCGAAATGCGCAAGAAATGCAAAAATTACGGTTTTTCCCCATAATTACTGCATCGGATTCGATAAGGTTCGCAATATTAAAAAAAATGCTAACATCTATTTTTTACTAATGCATTTATTATTTTTATTGCGAAAAAGATTCAAGATCGTGAATTCTCATAAAGCTAAGCTATCAGCTTTGTAATTATCAGTGAAAAGTGGTATCGCGATCTACGGACCAAGTTTATGAGTAATTCATGACTGGTATGTGAGTAGGCCTTTATTGTAGAGCTCTTGTAAAAATTCCAACATGTACACGTAAGTTGAAAATTTAGCCATAAACATGGCCTTACAAAATGTTTTAACTGATGTTGTTTACAAAACTGTATCATCTATATCTAGGCCAAGTGAAAGAGTCGTGAACATTGCCTTATCAGACTTCCGAGCTTTCGGAAGTGTTTTGAAAGATCGTGCATACTCTACATTGAAATTATTCTTCACATGGCCACTGGAACTGCACTCATTTTCTGCGCAAAACGCAAGACTGTGTGACACTAGCGTTTCTGTGTTTAAAGTAAAATTTAATGAGTGGCAGTGAACTTCTCCCTCAAGTAAAGCTTTAGCTTAACAGCCTCATCAAAAGTGACTAATACAGTTTTGAAGCACTGACTATCTGAAGGCAAAGTCTACTCGAGGGGAGCAAAACACGTCTTCCCAGGTTTCTGTTCGAAAACGCACAAAGCTCGATTACGCTTTTCTTTTTTCTTCTCACCTTCTCTTCAATTCTTCTTTTCTACACTACTTTCTCTCACCCTAATTAGGGTATCAAGCAGTACATTTTCACCTTGTTAACTTCCCTGTTTTTTCATTTTTATTTATGTATTTATTTTTTCATTCATTGATAATTTATTTTTTTAGTTAACGACAACATAACTAGTGAAACTAATGGGATAATCTTTATGCTCATACAGATGAGCAACAATAGGTAAGCGAAGCGAGCACATAAGCCATCTACCTCACACGAAACAAGTACCTACCGTCAGCTTGACGCCATGCAAGCAGCTTGCGCCATCTGAACAAACGTTTTCACTATTCTCCGCTGTCGCGAAATTGTGAGGCAATATGGCACGACACACGTCTTCTTTATCACACAAAATTGTTTCGTCTTCAACGTAACCTCGCCAATAATATAAACGGTCCCAGCCTCTTTCTTGCAGACAAATTCCATGGCGCTATCTTTGTTTAGAGACATTCCAGGTCGTTGCAAAATGAGCACCGTGTCTCTGCTATCCCAAGAACGCTTTTCTGTTCACGCCCATCCGCATGCGCTGGCAGCGACAAGGACTACATCACGTGTCAGTGGCGATTACCATGGTCATTTCCATTCGCTATGCAGCAATACAGCTCTTCCTGTATCTCTTTCTTTTTTTACTTCATATATGGTGAAAAAATTACTAACGAAAGCGTTTTAGAGCCAGCGACGGATGCCACTCTCTACCTGACATAAAACTATGAAGCAACTTACACTCTCAAACAAACAATTGGCAAAAAAAACATGGGATCAAGAAAAAAAAACACGAACGAGTGCTTGCTTTATGCTGCGTGTTTTTCTCGAAATTTCTCAGTAGTGTCAGCGCAGAGGTGTGTGCGGTGACGCTACTTGAACTGGGAGGTAAGTGGGAGCAATATGCTCTTCCAAAAAAGCATTATCTAATAAAATTCAGTCTTCATTCTGCATATCAAGAGAACATATGCGCAAGAACGTTTCAATTTTCGTTTGATACAGCTGATCACAAGTAGTAATATTTGGGGCTTAACATCGCTAAACCACAATATGATTATGAGAGAGGCCATAGTGGAGTGCTTGAGAAATTATGACGATCTAGTGTTCCTTAACGTGCACTGACACCGCACAGTACACTGGCCTCTACCATTTCTCCTCCATCGAAATGCGACCGTCACAACCGGGATCGAACCCGCGACCTTCGAGTCAGCAGCCAAGCACCTTAACCACTGTTCCACCGAGGCCGACGTCTCACATTATTAGATTAATATTCTCATTTCACGCCTCATTGTGTACGTTTGAATGAAAAAAGGGGGAAATATCGGGGTAGAGCTAACTTGTCAGATCATCGGGCGCGTTGTACGAAGGTCGCAGGTATGCTCCCTGCCTACGGCAAGTTGTCTTTACGTTCGTGACTTCATTATTTGCCTGTTTTCATTAAGATTAGGCTCACGTTCAGTACGTATTTCAAGCAGATGAAGCTAGTGTAGCTAAACTTACTTATTGCATTAGAAGACCCGTTGTACTGCACGTTGCTTGCGTGCACGCACAGCAAGTAGCTTTCAGACTCGTCGTTTTGATTCGCCCCGCCGCGGTGGTCTAGTGGCTAAGGTACTCGGCTGCTGACCAGCAAGTCGCGGGTTCGAATCCCGGTTGCGGCGGCTGCATTTCCGATGGAGGCGGAAATGTTGTAGGTCCATGTGCTCAGATTTGGGTGCACGTTAAAGAACCCCAGGTGGTCAAAATTTCCGGAGCCCTCCACTACGGCGTCTCTCATAATCATATGGTAGTTTTGGGACGTTAAACCCTACAAACCAATCAATCAATCGTCGTTTTGACTCAACTGAAAAGGAGTTAACGCTCTCTTTTTCATTTTATCGCTCAAACTTTTCTAGCCTATACATTCTGTACTCGCAGATTGAAATAGGGCTTTCGGATGGCGTGGCCGCTGGTACATGTAGCGCAGCTAGTGGAACCAAAGTGTTCCATTGTGGCATGCAGCGAGGGGTAGAACATCTACAGAGCAGCATTCCTTCTTCCCATCGCCATCGGTTCACCATGTGCACTGCCAGCGTGGTGCTGCAAGGCTCACGCACTTTCGCGTGCCGACCGAAATGGCCCACCGGTACACAAAACCTATAATGTGGCGCGAGCAGACGACGCTCTCGTTCTCCGCCTTTCGGTGGTGCGATACGCATGCTCTGTTGGTGAGAAACACGATTCGGCGAAGAAAGTGCACCTTATGTGCGTTTGCTGACATGATAAACGTAAAGATCTTCACAATATTGCAGTGAGCTATTTTGGTGTTCCTCTCATGATTAAAAAAAAGCAGTCACAGGTCTCTATTCGTGCGACATTGAAACAACATATTAGAATTAGTGTCCCTTCGATGACCTTTGGGCTATGACAAAAAAAAATGTCAGGAGCTGGCGCGTTCTTTTCTGGTCACCGATAGCCTCTACGAAAGTTTGCCACGCAGAATGGCGGCAGCATTTGCTGCTCGGAGCGAAAAAACTAAACTCGAAGTCATTGTTTTAACGTTGAACGAAGACAGGCCAGTGAGTGCTCTTTTTTTTTATCCCGAGAAAAAGCATGGAATAAACGTTTTTGTAATATTGTGTCGATGTCATCGTGGCTACGAATGCTCGTAAAGCGCGATTTCTTAGCTCGATCACATTTATAACTTACAGAACAGTCCTGCCGCCCCACCGAAGTTCCAGAACGAGAGCGTCGTCTGCTCGCGCAGCATTATAAGTATATAGCGAGCGCCGGTGCCATTCCTGACGGCCTGCGAAAGGACGCGAACCTACAGTAGCGCCACGCTGGCAGTGTAAGCATGGTAAACCACAGGCCGACTCATTGGTGGACTGAAGGAGCAATCCTGCTGCGTAGATGTTTTACCGCTCGCTTCATACCACAATGCCACACTTTGGTTCCTCAGGCTGCGCTACATGTATACTGGTGACCAGGCACTGCGCCGTGTCGCCTGAAGGCAGACAGAAATTAGGTGCATTTTTCCTCTTCCTTCTAACCACTACCACCACCACCACGCGTCCCTATAGTGTCCCATTTCAATCCGTGAGTACTGTGCTTACATCTCACTCTCATAACTTATGCGATAACCAAACTTTCATGAACTAAAACTTGATAGCATGACGGTATTTGGACAAAACACTTGACGTAGGCAACAAAGCAAAGCCTAAGGGAAATTAAGCTAAAAGCCGTGTTTCACAACAAACAAGCCGTGCTCGTCTATGCGCTGAAACACAGACTTTGCATGGCAATGCCATTTTTTAACAACATGATAAAGCATTCGCACTTTTGACTAAAAGGTCAGTGTTTTTTTACTTCCCAAACGAAATTATAACTGCATCACTCTTGAAACACATTTAGAAGCATTTAACTCATCATGCGTATCTGTCCAGGATTATGAGAGGAAAAAAGTGGGTTACAACTAGAAACTACCTTCAAGGCTTCATCAAGCTTCCTTTCTTTTGAGTGTGCCCACAACTATAGGTGCCACAAAATTTTAGCGAAAATGAAACTCTGCATCAATAAATGTCCCCTAAAGACAAGCTGAGAATTGCGCATGAGCGTGATTTCTGAGTCACTGCTTTTAAACCATAGTGAAATAGCGTGATTGCGCTTTTAAATTTGGTTTCGCTTCCTAAGTATATGTGAGCAGAGTAATATAGAAAAAAGAAAGCCTAAAGTATAGTGTGAACTTAACGTTAGAAAAATTGCTTGATATGTGGGGTTTAACGTCCCAAACCCACCATATGATTATGAGAAACGCCGTAGTGGAGGGCTCCGGAAATTTGCACCACCCGGGGTTCTTTAACGTGCACCCAAATCTGAGCACTTGGGCCTACAACATTTCCGCCTCCATCGGAAATGCAGCCGCCGAAGCCGGGATTCAATCCAGCGACCGGCGGGTCAGCAACCGAGTACCTTAGCCACTAGACCACCGCGGTCGGGCACTTAACGTTAGACGTGTGTAATCGACAGCGCAAGGAAATACTCGAGTGATAGGACCCATATATGACTTCGACTTGCGTAGGAAGTTATGGCTGCCCCTCTACAACACTGTTATGTAGTTTATCAAAAGTGAGTACTAGCTCAAAAAAGTATCAAGTCCCTTGCTCCCTAGTTGTTGTCGGGAAACTTGAGAAACAGCTGAACTGTAAATCTGGTATTCCAACACCCCAGAAGCAACATGTGTGATGCCTCGGCTTAGCTATGCATGCCAGTGAACCGCATGGTTTCTTTTTGCGTCCATTACTCTACGCCTTATCAAGTTTCTTCGTCATATTTCTACCGTATACATAGCGTGGCAACCGAAGCAGACGATCGGTGCAACAATGCTTACCTCGCTCAACAAGTGGTTAGGGAGAAGTTAATTGCGACCACAGATGACTCACGGTGTCAGCTACGTCTCGCGTGTTGATTGATTTATTATTAAACAAAAAATTAGTTAAAAGTAATCAGTGAACGCAACAAAGTGTAAACTGTTACTTTCTCGTGCACTGATCTGTTATTGCTACAAATTTGTAAGCGCGGGGGAAGGGGAGGGGGAGAAAACAACGCTATCTACGTTTTTATCGCAGGAACTCGGCATGCCTGGCAACTACAGGGGCGCGTAGGTTTATAATATACCATAGCAATCAATACAGAAAGCGACAGACACTCAATACTTGATGAGCGGAAATTAAACAGTATCAAATAGAAAAAGAGTATAGAAAAAATCAAGTTTTTTTCTCAAAGCTGTCTGAAATCAGAGGCGAGTGGTATAGAACATGCGGCGGAAGACATCAAGTTAAACGCGGCTAAAACATGGTTGAAATTTAGAGGGGGGGGGGAAAGAACAAAAGAGTAAATACGCATAAGTGGTGAGCCAATGAAATAAAGCAAGTTCTGCTTAGCGGCGCAAGCAGGTTTCAAGCGATCCCAGAGAATTAATTACAAAGTTGGGATAACTCAAAGCTTAGATATCACTAACCATCGGACTGAGAATAGACTGACGAGGGCACTAGCCCAAGAAAAAAATCAAAGGTACAAGTTAACGTTACGTGTATGACACTCTTCAAAGTTTATGATGGAGCTTCAAGCAAATCGAGACGTGGCGTAAGTACCCAAAGAGCCCTAACTAAGCATTCTCGAACGCCTGCAAAAACTGAAATTAAAACTGGAACGTCTTCAAAGAACGTGATCTGCTGTAGTGCATAAGAGATGTTTAAAACAGAAAAAAAGACGGCCTATTATTCGAATTGAACAAGACACAGCCATGAATATGCCGCCAAGTGCAATATTTAGCGCACATGAATTTTACCGGGGAAAAGATGAAACACTGATTCTGATATAACACAGCAGGAGGACCAGATGAAATGCGATTGGAGTTTCATCGAACAGCTGAACACAAAGTGCGCGACGTAGCTGACCAGTTCTATAGAGCAAATTATTACAGGAAAAAAATGAGTGGCGGGAAGGAAAGATGAATATTGTCTATAACGGCAATGACTATAATGATAAGGCATGCTATTTCAGGCAAAGTACATAAACAATGTTAATAGAGAATTGTAATAATAATCTCGTCAGAGCAGCCAAAGTGCAAGAAGAGAAAAAAATGTCGGAGCTTAATTGCGCGAAGTCGTGCCAGGCTTCAAAAGTGAAACTGATTGATTGATTGATTTATGGGATTTAACGTCACAAAACCACCATATGATTATGAGACACGTCGTTGTGGAGGGCTCCGGAAATTTCGACCACCTGGGGTTCTTTAACGTGCACCCAAATCTGAGCACATGGGCCCACAACATTTCTGCCTCTATCGGAAATGCATCCGCCGCAGCCGGGACTCGATCCCGCGATTCGCGGATCTGCAGCCCAGTACTTTAGCCACTAGACCACCGCGGCGGGGCAAACAGCGAAACTGTACGATTTTGAACACTAATCCGGTTTCTTGTAGAGGTTTCTTTCTGTAGGCCTTCACTAGCCTTTACTAGGTGATGGCGAGTTTTTTTTTTTTTTAAGATTGTTTCTAGGTCGTTGCTAGGCTTTTGCTAGGGGATGGTAGGTTCTCTTTACGTTGATTCCCGGAGCAGAAAGGTTAGTTAAAACCACACACAGTAACAGAGAGAGAGACGACAGGGGTGTCGAAACTCCATATATATATATATATATATATATATATATATATATATATATATATATATATATATATATATATATATATATATATATATATATTGTGACACCATTGTGACACAGGAGTGTCACAATGGTTCAAGGAGGCAAGTCGCTCACAGGAACTTCAACAGCGCTTTCGTCGTCGCTTTCGGGCGCAAAGCTCAGACAGAATCTCATGCTGAGATCAAGCTTTGACACCTCTTATAGATCTACGGGCACGTTGTCGTTGGCGCAGGCTTTCCATCGCTTTGGTGTCTTCTAGCCACCACCATTGCATTCCCCATTGCCTATAGTATCCTCTCGTTAAACGTATTCGGGGTATTCGGCTCGCCACCGACTCCTCGCTGCCATTTGTCGTTGCGCTATTGATTCCTTCTTCATATTTAGGATATCAGTGGTGAGTTGCGGAATTATCTCAATTACTGTGGCACATGCTCGTTTATGGTGATGACAATTTTTTGATATACCGCACACAGAAATCATGGCTAGCTTAAACAGCTTGGCTAATAAAAATAGAAGTATAAATTAAGTTCTTACTTGGCAGATGTTCAGAGCACCCTAGAGGTAACGTTAAAACACTTTTTTTCCTCGGTGGTGCTCTGGACGTGATAAACCTGCAGCGATGTTGTTATGACGGTGGAGGTGAACAAGGCCACCATGCCTGAGTGCCAGCTTCAGAAATAATACGCAGCCGTTACGTCTGGAGTAAGGACATACAATGACATTTGATATAAGCGTTCCTTTTGTTAGTATGCTTGGTGAACCAGTCCTTCACATTATGGTCGTCGATTCTGCGAATAAAGCGGTGTCGATGCTGGGTACGTCAGAAAAAAAAGAAAAAAAATGGTTGAAGATAAATGTTTACGAATAGCTGTGATCAGTTACGGCGAAAGTTGATGTTGGCATTCGTTTTCAGACTTACAAAGAAAACTTGCCGCACTACCTAAGGGTGTAAGCCTGCAAACAGATCCTAGCGCAACCTCGCTGTATGGGGTTTTCAGACGGCAGGTCAACACCACATATACCCGGATGCATGCGATCATGCGCCTTGAAAAGAACAACCCTTCGTATTCCCTTACGAGTGAGTGGCCCAGATGGCATTCGTCTTCTGTGTGCACGCTATATATACACATTGTGCCAGAAATATAACGCGATAGAGTGGCCACTCGAGAAATGGCCTGCGTTTGTTCACGCCGCTGGTCAACAGCGTTTTGTCGGCAGTAGATATAGTTTGTTTTCAACAAAGGGGAAGAAAGTGACCTCCTGAATGCAGGAAAGATGTCTTCTACAGGCTGAGGGTGTTTAGCGGTCATTTCTACAGAAGTGTTTTTTTTTCTTGAGAAAATGTTGCTTCAAAAGTGGAAACTGTTCACTAAGTACCAAAGAGTGAAATATAACGAATGAATGTGAAGGCAACTCGCGTTTCTCGGATGGAGGGCACATAAACAGAGACGGAGGTGTTTACGTTTGTTATCGATTTGTTTTTTGTGTTTTTCCTGCTTTTCGCAAGCGAGGAAAAGAGGCGTGGGTAAGCAAAAACTGGATATGTGTTTCTATATCTTTTCGAACGGCGCCAAGCATTGTCTTCTCAAAATAAACTCTGCGCGCACTTCAGAATTCCAAACGCTGTACAGATCTTGCTGCAAAAGAGCTTTTGCAACCGCTTAGTTGGCCAGCGTTACCCAAACAATACCTTCATTTCCCACCACCTCTGCGACTCGGAAGCGCATTTGGACAGTCGGTGCACTCTAATCATGATTTGCGTGTACACGACCTTATGCATATGTGCTCAATTTGCGCGCAGCATGTCAATGATTCGTCTCCAAGTGATAGCATCAGCGATGGAGATATAAAAATCTCTCTAGCACGCACTTTCGTTGCTGCACTTGATAAAACGAAAGACAGTGTATTCCTTGTAGGTCAGTTAAATGCAGCCAACAAGACCACTGTGCGCGCGACGCAGGTGGCAACACAACAGCGCCCGGCGGCGTAATCTTTATATCTTCACCATGGCGAAAGCAATATTTTTCGTCGGCACGAGGGTGCCCAGAGGTACTGCCTCGCAACAGTGTAGCACCGAAAAGTTGTCAATGTCTTTAAGTTGTGACACTTTTTTTTTCGCTAAAACTGACATCTCCGTGGACAACGTACATCTTGTAATAAAAGAGGCCCCCCTCTATCGTTGCGCGCCCGGTTCTTTTGGCATTACATGCTTCCGCGATTTCCTTTTTTATACTTCCGTTTGAATCTGTTTGAATAAGCGAAAGCCAATTCACGCGTGCACATCACATTTGTATCTGCTGGAGACCCCACTGTTCCATTACCGACAGACACTTTCGGTAAGTGGATATACAGCGGAAAAAGACGTCGTCCAAAACGATTTAAAGAAAAAAAGCAAAATTTAGCATGGGGACCGGGAAAACTTGATTAAAGATTCGATGAAAGAGAGAGCAAAACTTTCTATTTTGGGGAGCGAAAAAAAAATTCCCGATGTTCCGCAAAAGGTGTAATGAAGACGTGCTGACTTCTCAGCGTCCCCCACATTTAATGATATGAACAATAGGCGCCTAAAAATGGGCAGCATACGTTTCTGCACAAAGACAAAGTCTTTCATCCTGAAAGGCCCGCGCGTGGTCGTATATAGCGCTGTACTTCATGCGTCCCTCTGTACGTTTTCTTATTTCTCAGTGTACAACTGTGGATTTTTTTATTTGAATTGTCGTTCATTCCTTAAACCGCACGCCAGATGAAATTTGAAAGCGAAGCGAGACACGTGCTTTCAACGGCAAAGATAAGAACAACGCCCACACGAAGGGAGACGGCCGCAACGTTTGTGCGAACGCGAGAAGGAAGGAATGAGTAGTGAGATGTGAGAAAAGTTTAATGAGACTTTTCCATTAAACGAAATCGTTTTGCATATATCAGCGTGGTGGAAATGCAGATTCTTTCAATCAAACACCTCTGGTTCGTAGCAGTGAACCTTAATTCAAGCGCTACAGTGGTTTGTTTTTTCTTATCTGTTATTTCTAGCAAACCTTGACTAAAAAAAAATGAAAGCAACCCGGTTGCTGGTTGTTTGCGAGTGGGCTAAGAACTTGAGCTTTCATTGCGTAATGTTTGCCAATTTTAACTCCTTTTTCGCGTCCATGTTCGGTCTTGACACGACATTCGGTAAATACTTCGTTTAGCGTTAAACATGCGAGTGACAAGAGAGGCGCTAATTGAGGAAAATAAAAATGGAGAACTAAGTTTGTCAATGTATATTGTGACAAGTATACCGACCTTATTGACTGCTCCTCAAATGTGGATAAAGTGCGTAATATATTCCTGTATACAATATTACTTTTTGGTTGTTCTTTTGCTCGTTTTTTTTCAGTGGTTCTCTTGTTTTATAACTTTTCCTAATGTTTTATTACTTTCCTATCTTTATATTTTTTAAGAGTAGCCTCTTTGACTTCAGCTTGTTTCTTGAATTCCATCATTTCTTTCATGATAGCCCAGTCTCTTCTAAAGAGAAGAAGAGTGACTACGCCGCCTTTTAAAAAGGGTGTGCTCGCTCCTTATTTTATTTGTAGGACGAGGGAAGTTGGCTGCTAGCTACCACGTGTACTCAGTCATGTATCTCCACGAACGGACTTATTAACGCGATCCGTATATGAATACGGGCGTTTTAGCTAGCATGAGTGAAGCAGTAGTTTTCTTCGCGTTTCTCGTGAATTAATCAGCCGCTTTAGTCACCCCACCTGCCTCATCGCCGTGGTTGAAAAAAAACAGCAAAAAGTTTTCTCGTCGTTATTACCGGGTTTCAACTAGAACGGTGCAAACACTTTTGTTGATTTCGACGACTCCATCCTGTTCCATGCATTGCTGGTTCCTTTACACGTATGCTTCCGCTATGTCAATTATATATACGTATATGGACAGCCGTGTAGCTAGCTCATGCGGTATAAGTTTCTCAAAACAATTTTGTCAGCCATTGCATTTAGCCTTCGTGTTGCGTCTCTGGGACGTTATGCTCACTGCTTTATGAAACATGGAGCCCATGCAGGTTACGTCCATTGATGTTTTTTTTAAGAGCATGGTGAGACTGTGTGGACCTATATCGCACGCTTGCAAGTGCTCGCTATCTTGAGAGGTTTGATGAAGCCAATAATGTGGAGTTAGCCTTTTAACAAAGGCACTAGCATAAAGAGCACCGAAAGGTATAACTCAGAAACAATCACCACGTCGCCGTTTGGGATAAGGAACTGAGTCCCATCATAGACTCATAGCTTTGATAAACCTGTAGACCTGCGGCAGAGTAAATCGACAGTTAATCAACCGACTATAGCCTTCGTTAGAGACCACCTAGTGTAAACTTTCGTTGATGTTGAAACACAGAGGACATATAGGCCGTACTCCCGCTACCATCAAACAATGAAACGAGTCACATCACAAGCTCCTTTGAACTTCATTGCGCTCCCTTGAACCAGCCTCAAGCCTCCGACTTTTATGAAGACTCTACTGATTGATGACGCTATCTTTTGTGTATATTACAGTTGAGCTTATCGTTTACCAATGCGTATGGGTCCAGCCTATAGAGATGGCTGACACCTCATCTTGTGAACAATCCGGCGATGAATAAACAAATCATTCGACATGTCCTGTGCGACTATCCACACTACAGTAAATTGGTACGATCACAGTGCCACTGGGCATCTTGCAATCTGCTGTCTGAACGAATCGAACTGGCACACTCGTGCGTGCGTTGGATATTTAAATGCGAAGCATATCTTAGCGAACTTCGGCGACTTTGAGTGTATTATCTATCTATCTATCTATCTATCTATCTATCTATCTATCTATCTATCTATCTATCTATCTATCTATCTATCTATCTATCTATCTATCTATCTATCTATCTATCTATCTATCTATCTATCTATCTATCTATCTATCTATCTATCTATCTATCTATCTATCTATCTATCTATCTATCTATCTATCTATCTATCTATCTATCTATCTATCTATCTATCTATCTATCTATCTATCTATCTTTCTACACCTGAGTGCTCTAGTGATCGCCTCCTTAATTAGGCGTAGACCCCAAAATTAGTCGGGTGGTGTAAGAGGCAAGGTCTGGGAGCGGGCTAGTTGGTATTCCATGTCTTAAACCGCTGAAACGCAAAAAAAGTTCTCTTGATGCGTGGTTACCCTTTTTTGCGCTTCAGCTGTTTAAGGTGTAAGAGGGTTTGACGTATACGTTTGACTGGTCGTCCCGTGAATAACGTGAAAATCCCGAATCCCGTAGCGCACGGCATCGAACCCTCCAGACCCAGGCGGCTGTGGTAGGCGGATATGCACACAGGTGATTGACAGTTTACATCTACCCAGAAACGGCGAGAGGAGACATTGGTAATTCGAATGCGAGATTGCGAAGAAAAATCCACATCGGCCGCACTCACCCGAACAATGCAAAAAATAAATATGATGGTATGCGCAGAATTAAAATCTAAGCATTCTGTGTGGCAGTCATGTATCCGCAGAGCCACGCCAGGTCTTGAAAATGCTTCGAAAAAAGATTTTAGGCTGACGTAATGTTTGTGAAACATTAACTGTGCTTTCAGTGCTAGCTATTCAATTTTATGAACATTATAAATGTACTCCTATAATGCACCCGTCAATTCGAATTAACGTCAATGGTAATCAAGTTTCATCCTCTGAAGTTAATTTACGTAACAATATATCCAAGGTTACCATCATCGCAAGCACAAGCGCTACGTATAACTTATAGCCACTTATGGAGTTTACATTACTTCTTTTGTTAGCACGTTCCGCAACCGTAAACAGCTGGTTATATAAAACATATGCGACTGTTGAAATGTCTGTGTACAACATGTCCACATACTTTAACGTCATTTCTAACTTACCGCTCAATAAAATTTACACCACAGTCACCTTCCGTTCGCTTGCTTCTCATACCATTTATTGCCATTGTACGTTGCATCAGATAAATTTTCATACCCCTTCTTGGGTGGGGACTGCATACGCAAATCTCAAAATATACGTACGCAGGTGTTTTGCATCTACCATAATAAATCCGACGTTTAGCGCTGTTTGCTATAACAGCGGATCGTATACTGAACCAAACTATAATGTTAGCCTGGTTCTCTTTTTCGGGCGAAACCCTATGCGTTACGGGACTGGCATTGTCCCGTGTTTATAGGCACGCGCATAAAAATAATTCGGCGAAAACACAGGCACCTGGTGCGGAAGCGCCTCTTCTCTATCTTGCGTCTCTCTCTATCACTCTACTATGTATTAAATGAACAGAGGAACCCAATGACTGTCATTACTGTTGTAGTGTTCATAACTTCATGTAGGCATTCTGTTCTAAGTGTTTTGTGTGGAGAGGTTGAGGTGCAGGCAATACTTATGCAGAAACAGACACTATTGAAGCCACTGGAATTCATGTTGTCTGGCGACCCATAAAACAAGCGCTAAACTGCACTCGAATTTCGCATCAGGTAGTATCGAAGTTGGAGGTAACATTTTTCTTCAATACTAACTAGGTCAACCATCAGCCTAAACATTTCAAGCTCGCAATGTCTATGGATGGATGAACGTGATTACCTTTTCTTGCTGCTTGAAAGTTTTTAAAAACTTTATGGTCTTCATGATCGGTATAAACGTAATGGACGGCTTGTTTATGAGGTTCGAGGACCCGAAATGACTGGGCGTATGAGAAATGCCGTTGGGGAGGTTTCCAGATAATTTCCACCACCTGGGTTTCTTCCATGAGCACTGACATCGCAAAGTACAGTGGTTTCTACCGTTTCGTCTTCATCCAAATTCGACCACCGCGGATGGGATGCAGCCTACGTATTTTTAGTCAGCACTTCTAGCGATACAGTTAGGAATCAAAATAATAATGCGATAAGAAAAAATTGAATATATCGTTTGGAGTGTTACTTGTGGTAGTATAAAAAGATTGAATTTTATTTCATAATAATTACGCATCAGTCAGTTAACTGCTAACGTGTGTATAATACCCGACGGCTGTTTATATATTCAGCAAAAAACAAACGTGATAACTTTACTACGATCACTTGCGCAGATACCTTGGCCCCACCGCGGTGGTCTAGTGGCTAAGGTACTCGGCTGCTGATCTACAGGTCGCGGGATCGAATCCCGGGTGCGGCAGCTGCATTTCTGATGGAGGCGGAAATTTTGTAGACCCATGTGCTCAGATTTGGGTACACGTTAAAGAACCCCAGGTGGTCGAAATTTTCGGAGCCCTCCACTACGGCGTCTCTCATAATCATGTGGTGGTTTTAAAACGTTAAAAACCTCACATATCAACCAATCAACTTGCGCAGATACCCACACCACTTCGCGCTTTTCATGAATTGAAGATTTGTGAACACATGCCCAGTTGTTATATTGTGTGGATATTTATGTTTAGTTATTCTGTTAGGGCTTTATTTATTTATTCTACTTTCTTCACACAAAATCAACTCCACCATCAAGGCAATATTGTTGGGAATAATCGCGGTAAAGCGAGTTTCAAGCTAGAATGGCAACCAGGAAAAAATATACAGTATGAAATCCTAAGTCCCATTTACTACGCCTTAACCTTAATTGAATGGTATGTACCATCTGCGCCAAATGAAATCTGAACAGCGGCAAGCCTTCGCGATGGTACAGCGCGCGCCATCCCCTTATCACCATGGACTAACGCGCGCACTCTGTTTGGCATTTCTTCGCATACATGCGGGCCTGTCCGTGGTGATAAGTGGACGGCGCACACTATACTATCGCGAAAGCTTGATATAATACCAACGTACGATTGAAATGATATAATACGTACGAAAACCATCATATCAAGCACGCCGTGGTTTGAGAGTCCACAGTAATTCTGGCCACATGAAGTTTTTTGTTTTTTATAGTGTACCTAAATCTATTTGAAGTGTGAGGCGCAACGAAAACTGAAAGAGGATCCACACACATCGAGCGTCACTTTTGTTTACATTGAGCGTCATATTCCAACGAACGATTGAAATATACAACACGAGCACGCCCTGTCTGTCATTCTTGCACCAAAATCTTGAGTGCATTGTTACTGGGTTTCACTCTCGTTGAAATGCAGCTGACGTATGCGGCAATCGAACTCATGACATTGGTCCTAGCATCGCAACACCTCATCATGCTAACTTATCGGTGGGTGTTGCTTGCAAGACCAGTCCGAATAATTAGCTCAACGCGAACCCACAGTGCAAATCTGTTTACAGTGAGCGGTGATGAGAAGTCTACAGCCATCGGCTGAATAAAACACTTGAAGGGCTCGCGGTACAGTATTTCAAGTGTATTAAGCTAGCAGGCTCCATCACTTTCGCAATACCAATGATATTCTTGGAAAGCCATAGCCCAATCGAGAATTGTACAGCGGTTCTCCATTTGCTGTAGTTTCAGTTTACAAGCATGTTTTTTTATATGAGTTTAGTCGTCGCGTTTACTTCAGTTAATTATTAGTTTGTAGTACTATGTAATACAAAAAATTTTCAAAGTAACAAGACCACAGAGTATCGGCGAACTGTCATAATTTACTCTTGACGCCCTTGCTGCTCGCAATGCTTGCATTGCAAGTGGCAGGACTTGACGGGCAATATTCAGGTCTTTGTCATGTTTAAACATTTGTAGCAGCCCACGATGCAGCAGTAGTGCGTGTCTGCTTTCCAGGATGACGAAAGAGTGCTGCCCATTGCATGCAAAATGCGAGATAAGCGCCCCAAGGAACACGTTTTTCGTGCGCGCAATGGGAAAACCGAGCAAGCGCGACCCGTCAGAGCGACCGGAGCTTTGCCCTCTTTCCGCTAGGGCGGTGAACGGCACTGAACAAACATAAGTCTGTCTTCCCTATGCCAATTTTCAAAGACGATAGTCTTTCTTGGGGACCTTCGACGCAAAAATTTTGGTCTGTCTGTCTGTTTCTCTACTCTTACCGGCATCGGGTTCTTGAAACGGCCGACCCCATCCGCAGCGACCATCAATGTTGCTCAAGGTTGAGCGTTCATGCTTGTGCAATTGTCAACTAAAAAGCAATTATTGCGCATATCTGGGGCACCACAACAACACGCATATATTTTGCATATGCATCTCTTACTAGAAAACGCCTACATGAGTAATTTTAAGTACCGTAGCACTTATGACGCTGCGCTTATACTATGCAACGCTTGCGCGGAATGGGGAGTGTTTCCAACGCTTTGCTAAGACGAGATGGAGGTGGCACCTACCCGTCGCCTCGCAACGGGTAGGTGCCACCACCATCTCTGAGAGGGGCGCGCACAGCCACGCGCTTTGTTTTCCAAAAGAAACTGCCAGATGGCACTCATGTATCACGTGTGACGTGACTTGATGCGCCCGTTCACCTCCGCTGCACATTCGAGGCACTCTAACGCAGCGCCCCCGGAATACCATTCATCGATTTTCTTACGCTGAACATCAATGTTTTGTTCACTACCTCCACACGCAAGAGTATCGTCTTTCGACGACATTTGCAGATTACATGCAGATACGGGACCAATGTTTTCGTCTTGAATTCGACGACGTGTTATAGCTGTGGTCAAAATTCGACTAGATGGAGCCCTCCGCTAACGGCATGCCTCATAACCATATCGTGGTCTTGGTACGTAAAACCACAAATATTGTTATCAAGATCGACAGCAGCATTATTGGCACCGAGCGCTCTCATCTTCTTTCTGATGCACGCGTGGCTGACGCGAGCGAACGAGCAGTGTGGCGCGCAGAAAAGGACGCACATGCGCGATACGTGTTAAAACTTAGCCAGGTGGCTGTCCGAACGCACAGCGGGGCAGTTTGCTTCTTCTCCCACGTTCTCTGGAATTTTGCACTCGACTTTTTGTTTGAAAACTACGCAGGCATAGCCTCAACTTTTAGATACGGAAGCATCTTATACTCGCGCCTTGTAGTGCGCCGTCTGCGCCGTCCGCACCGCTTCTCGAACATTCGACAGCTGACGCGCGCGCATGCGCCGTCGCGCCGTCGCCCACCATCTGTGCCGCGCGCGCTTCTCCTTCGAGAACATTCGACAGCTGACAGCGCATGCGCCGTCGCGCTGTATATATACTCAAGGTCGGCGCTCGCTCGCTCAGTTGCCGCTCGTCGGTTGGTTTGTACGGTGCGTCGACGTCCAAGGTCGCGGTGAAATGAATTCCAACGAATCCACAAACACAATGATCGACGTCCCTTCGACCAGCGCCGCCCTTTCGCATACGTGTGTACGTGTTCACTCATTTAACACCCCCTCCTACAACCACGTTAACCAATTTAGCCATCGACCCAAGTAAGTCGCAATTTAACACCCCATTTCACAACCACGTTAACCAATTCAGCCATCGACCCAAGTAAGTCGCACTTTAACACCCCGTTAACCAATTATATGCACCGCATCCTCCTCAGTGTTCCCCCGAGGGAAGCTGCGGGCAATTTTTTTTCCCTCTTTCGTTCAGCTGTTAGAAAAGTTACTGGCTATTGTCTTTCATTACATTATACTGCAGAACAATGCTCCCACACGTGATTTTTTTACACGTTCCCGTTTACAGGGAGTCAATGCTTAGACCGCTTTTTCTCAACCCTCCCATCAGCTACATTACGTTGTTCATCAACAAGCGATCTGTTTTTTCGTTCATAGAGATATCACTAAGTTTATCCTGTGTTTCTTGTTCCCGGCAGGTTGATAATGGGGCACTGCAAAACTTTTTTTTGGCATGGTCAGAAAACGCTGCCAATTGGTGAAGAGGGCTTGTGGGACACCCTAGTCAGACATTAAAGTGTCGCACATCGGCATAACATTTGCAATTATTTCTCAAAATCAGCTAAATATCATTCCCTCTTCTCTTAACCAATTATGCCATAAACCCAAAGTTCTCGGCTATTGATGATTTGAGTATTGTAAGCGTGATAGTTATCGCGACCACTGCGGCATTTCACCATGTTCCCGAGTGCACACTCACGATCGCACGTAAGAAAAAAACCCACGTTCGAAAATAAAAAGAAATAGATGGGTCCTCATGGTCATGACGTGCGCAAACAAATTGGCGTACCTTGTTATCGCCTCTCCTCTCCCCCCCCCCCCTTCGTGTAGCTTTCAGCGTGTTCACTAGCACGAAAAGAGACAGAAAGCACTCCAAGTTTGCAACAAATTCATGTAACTAACCTCGTATATTAAGAATTGTGAATATTTTGGTGGTATTCTAGTTGTGAGAAAAATAAGCTATTTTAATGAAGTCGTTCGATGAGTAGTTGAAAAAGTATTGCAGGACCTTTTGACGCAATCGCGTTAGGACACGTCAGATAATACGAGTACATAAATAAAATGTTCAATTAACTCTAAATTTTGTTACTTTTCTATGTCCATGCGAATTGCACGCTTGTATATCGCGCGCCGTGGAAAGATATGGAACAAACAAGAGAGAAGTGGTAGTATTGAGCAAACAAACGTTCACTGTGTTACACTATGTGGAGAACGATCGATTAAAGGAATGTGTAAAGAAAGAGGAATAGAACGCAGGTATGTGCAACTATAGTCACTCGAGCTGATAAAAGAACTGAAAAAACACGCATGAATCGCTCACTGAGCCATCTGCACTTGTCATCGTGGTCGGAGTGCCAATATCCCAAATAG
This sequence comes from Rhipicephalus annulatus, assembly GCA_013436015.1. Classification (NCBI taxonomy): domain Eukaryota; kingdom Metazoa; phylum Arthropoda; class Arachnida; order Ixodida; family Ixodidae; genus Rhipicephalus; species Rhipicephalus annulatus. The sequence continues at coordinate 101,597 of WOVY01009425.1, read as the reverse complement.
AAAAAAAGCAAATACTAAAAAAAAAACACTACAGACTCCGATTGGTTCAACGCCTTCCGAAGGCTCGGCTTTCGCCACGATAGTTGCACTTTTCTTTTTTTCTTTTGCTACACGCTACAAAACGATGCCGGCACGAGCACTCCAAACGAGGTGTTTTGAACCTTAGAACAGAGAAGAGCAGTGCCAAATGAACCTTCCTTACAGCTCACAACACACAGTCCATGGTCGCAGCTAAGGTAAGCGTCCATTCCGTTGCGCACACAGTCCACTTCTGAGCGTTCGAGCCAAAGGTTAACTGCCCTGAACGAACCGGAGCCTTTCTATGGTCGCCTGAGCGAAGCGACTGCTTAGACCGACCCACTGCTGTTGCGTATACGGCTGCGTATTTTATTGAAAGGCGGGATCAGCGCGAATCTGCAGCTTTTCCCTTACCCGAATCAATCTCCGCCGTCTCGTTGACGCCGTTCCCAGTCCTTTGTATCATTCATTCATGGACTGTGTTCGTTTCCTCCGTTCAGCCTCGTCCTTGCGCCAGATAAATTTTTTTCTCTCTGGTTCCCCTTCGCTTCGTTTTTTTTATTATTATTGCGAGTTTTTTTCCCCGCGGGGTTCGTTCTGCGATCAGCGGAGGTCGCTGTTTTTACCGCGGGTACGTCTTTACATTATCCACGCTAACGTGCTCTCTCTTTGCCTTCTTTATCACGACGGGTATACGCATACGTATATATATATATATATATATATATATATATATATATATATATATATATATATATATATATATATATATATATATATATTATATATATATACACGAAAGCGCATCGAAGCTTTTCACCCGATGTGTATGCCACGAAAATCATGGCGCGCGAAGTGAGATGTCGCTCCCATAGAGACGCGCGCACGTCCGCTGATGGCCGATCTGGTGAAAAACAAAAGAGCAGCAGCTTACTAGACATTAAAGACGAATAGAAAAAGTACCTGCATTGATTCGAATTGTGGTGAGCATACATATAACCTTCGAGTCATCCCCATAAATAAGCAATATGCATCACTAAAATGTCCTTTATTTTCACCCATATACCGAATGCGCAAGATTTCTTGCGTTATCTTTATAACATTCGTTGGTGCTCCAGCTTGCAACATAAAAACATGTTGCTGTTTCAATCGGTGGTTGGGGTAGCTTGCTTGGGTTATCGCTCCACCTTGCTCGTTTGCAGATCAGCACGAGGTTGATACCACAGTCAACTGATGAAACGGATCAGCCTGCTTATTAAGAGGCAAAAATAAACAAAGAGTCAGAAAAGCTAAACTTGGGCTTCGTTTTTTTTTCTTCAACTTGTGCCCATCCCAGACCTTCTCTGCTATTCAGAAACGTTTCTTAGTTTCTCTTTTTCACCCAAAGTGCAAATTTCTCGTCGCATGCTCATATCTGGGGAGACGAGATTCGCACAGAGTCAGGAAGCGTTCGCTCTGTGCCGGCGGCCACTTCAAAGGCGGTCACTGCACGTCCCGTTTTTCTGAAGCTCTGATACCGTGCTATCCCAGACGGCTCCGAGCGCGTGTATTCTGCAACATAAATCAGGCTCGCCCCTTCGCCTTATTTATAGAGGCCATCGCGCTCTTCGGAAGCAGACATACGGCTCGCTCTCCCAATGCACCGCTTACGGAGGCCGCGGCCATTTCGACCGTGTCCTCTCCTTCGTGGCCGCCACAGTGCGCATATTAAAATGAATGTTTCTCGTAGGCAGGGCAGCGCTACACTAATAAACAGAAGGATTACAAAGATTTCTTCCTGTATCATACCGCTGGCATGTGTCGTCCTTCCTTTCCTTTCTCGTGGCTTTCTTTTTTTTCTCAGCTGGTACTTTGGCTCGTTGGCCGTTTGGCCTTTATATCTTGAGAGGCCTCTCAGCGATGGCTACCAACAATCACCAGGGGAGCTCTAAATTCAGCGCCGGAAAAGCGGAACTGCACGCAATAAGTTACACTGCGCTCCTCAAAATAAATGTCCCGAGCTGTTGGTTTGTGCCACTGATTCGATCTTGAGAGTGGTGACTCTCCTCCTGTACAAAGCAGGTCTTGGCGCGCCAGCTCGCTTCCTCGGACAGCATGTGCCGACTCAATAAATGCGGTGTGCGTCGCCTGGCGTGTCTATTCTAGTTGAATCTATATGGTACGAGCCACTGTAGGACTCGTTCGAACGAGGTTTGCACAGATTGGGATGACCAGGTGCGGGTGGTGCACACTTTCCCTGTAGCTGCATCAAAGTTTGAACTCTATGCCCCGCCGCGGTGGTCTAGTGGCTAAGGTACTCGGCTGCTGACCCGCAGGTCGCGGGTTCGATTCCCGGTTGCGGCGGCTGCATTTCCGATGGAGGCGGAAATGTTGTAGGCCCGTGTACTCAGATTTGGGTGCACGTTAAAGAACCCCAGGTGGTGAAAATTTCCGGAGCCCTCCACTACGGCGTCTCTCATAATCATATGGTGGTTTTGGGACGTTAAACCCCACAAATCAATCAATCAAAGTTTGAACTCTCAGATCAGTGGCCCACTCCAGAAACCGAAAAAAACCAAGGATGAAAATAGCCTCGCAAGAAACAAGTGCATTTCTAACAGACAGAAAGAAGATTACTTGTATCTTTTTTTTTCACTGGCAACATTCTTGCACATATAATCACTTATCCTTAGTTTTGTACTCCATTGCATTGAATTCTTCTAGACTTGCATAACTTGTACCCATGCTGTGGGTAGCAGAAGTCTTAAAAAAACAGTGAATGAAAAATGTATTTGAATACAATATTAACAGGATATAATTCTCTTGCAGTGGCCTAATACTTTTCCCGTTATGCACTAGCATGCACTGGCGTACGGATCAGCATAGAGACCAGCAGCGCATCTTATCGGCACCGTGTGAGAAGGCAGCCGAGTGCGGAAGGCATCCCATGCGTAAGTCGATGCGCGCCATAATGGCAATAGATAAGTCCTTTAAGGAAGCCCATATTCTCGGGCAACTTTTGTGTTCCGGTCTATATTGCACTCTAAACAATTAAAACAGGAAATGGCCACGTATATCTATGGAAACTGCTTTTACATCCAATGTGAGCAGAAAATAAGGTGATTACTTGAAAAACAACCACTGAAAGCAAGTATGGTCACATAATTTTAGCTGCAACCATACGTGTCACGGAATGCTTCTGCACTGTGTGGGCGCAAAGGCTAGAAGTAAGCGTACATGATATGCAAATGTATGCACATGTGTAAGTACAGGTATACGTACAGTTGTGAAGGTCAAGGTACATGCAGTGTGGCTTGCTGGTTCGTTTTGTAGTGTCAAATATTAAGGTGCTGGTGGAAATTTTGTTGGCGTTGTGCGATACTTACAGCCTTTGAAAGTGCGAGAGTCGAATAAGAATCACAGCAAGTTGAGAATAGTTTCGAATTGTTTTCGAATTATGCCCATCTTTTTCACCAATAATGACGACCAGCTTTCACATCTATGTACATACAAGATTAGAACTACTTGATCAACTACTTCTTGCGAAATATGTTTTGCGAAACAGACACGAGCGTGAACTTCCAACTGATTTCATTTTCGAAACACACACAAATATATATTTGTGTGTGCGTGTGCGTGTGTGTATGTGCGTGTGTGTGTGTGTGTGTGTGTGTGTGTGTGTGTGTGTGGTTCGACAGCGCGCATCAGCTATTCACTCCTGATGATCTAGTGCTCCTTCCAAGAAGACAATTTTCTTCTCTGTCAATAAAACTCGTGTCATGCTCATGCAGTTGCGGCACCCTCGTAGCGTTTAGGCCACCTCCACAATCTCTCCACAACCTTGATAAACAATAATAGGTTTTTATTAATGACCCACACAACCTTAAATCATAACTCATTCTAGGCAGAAAGTAAGCTAAAACGGAAGCTTTGTCGAATTGGTTTATAAATAAAGAAAGAATGCGTACCTGTTCGTGTCGTCTTCCTTGCGTTCCCTGTTTTCGTGGTGTTTTGCTTTCTTTAGCCGAAACCAGGCATTAATAGCATCTCAACCAGGCCTGTTCAAGTTACAGGTCATCATACTTCATGGTTGGGAAGGCAAGCTTGTGTGTAGTTTACCTAACAAGAGATTTGTTGTGCTTAATTGCCCTTTCACTTTTGTTATGCTTTACACTTTTTTTTTCTTTTTTTCTCACTCTATATGATCTTTATCGCCTCATCTGACGTAGAAAGCCCTGCATGTAGCAGTATTTCTAGTTGCTTTTACTTTCTGTCTCTATACTTTTTTTTCTTTCAAAATTTATTCCACAATTACTTTTCATAGATAGTTCTTTTTTTCCTATGAGCAATGTATTAACACGTAGTCAACAGCAGAGCGGCATTGCCAGCGCCGACCACGAGGGCGCAAACACACTTCAGCTACCCGTATACAATAAAATTAATTGACGGATTTTTTCGGGATGGTGACGAAAATTCTGACTCCTAAGCAAAAACCACGAAGAAGAGAACGTTGCATCCAGCTAAACACTTCAAACACAGCAAAGGAATCCTGAAAAAAGTTATTATCGACGACCTTAATTTAGTAATACGACTTCGAATGAAGTCACGGAGCAAGAGCGGAAAAGCAGGTTAACCAAAGATTAAGAAATTGGGGATGAGCAGAACGAACATAGGTATTTTTTACTGCTGTACAATTACAACCCATGAATAAAGCACATGAAGTTCATAGCTATCTACGCAGCTCTCTATGCGGAGGGCGTGTAACAGGCTAGAGTGCACTAGTTCAGGCTGACCTCTCTGTCTTCCTATGAATTCTCTCTCTTCCTCTCTTTGAACCATCCAAAAAGCGTGAGCGCCACTTCATTGCAACTACAAAAACGCATCTGCGCACTTTTAAATCACAGGGCATTGATCTATAAAAAAACATTGCCGCTTTAGACACAGAGAAGGCAATAAACAAGGACGGGTGCTGTGTAGGTTCCCTTGTTCGTGTCTTTTTTTTTTCGATGGATCTTAACCGACGAACTCACTTTCAAACACCTTTAAGCCACAGTGCATTAGTTCTCGGCTCCAAATTCAGCCTCTGTGATTTAGTCTCTAATACATTATTTTCTCAAATAAAGCTATTGCTTCGTGTAGAGTAATTGCGCAAGTATGACGAAAAATAAAAATAAACCGGAATTGCCGCTGAAGCGTTTAGCCATTTTTGTTCTAAAAGTGCTTCTTACAATACACTAAGTCGATGTACTTAAATTTTGGTGCATGTTCAAGAGATTCAAGGGGTGGAGTCTTCCTCTGGAGTCTTTCATTAGAAATCCTGCATATTTATTGCGTGGATTCGGTATGTAAAACCCTTAACATTGTTTTTAATAAAGTATTAGACAAATTAACGAGGACAGTTGGGCTATTTGAAAATGAGGGATTTTTCGTAGCATGATTACGCTGCTACCACAAAAAGAAAAACGAAAAAAAAAACTCATAAAATCTGTTTGTGAACCTGTTAGCATGCTTCTTCTAAAATAAAATGTCAATATTGAGAGGGGGGGGGGATATCTAGTCAGTGACAAGTGAAGTGTGGGGCATTATATGCAACTCAGAATGAATCTGCGAAGAAGTGTCAAAGTAATGACAACAAGGCCTATAATTGAAACAACTGTTTTATCGACATATAAGCAGCATGAAAACAGTAATCTAGTTCTCTGTTTTGTGTGCGGCTATTGCATCCCCAATTTTACTGAACACGCATAAATGCGCCTGCCAACCACGCCCTCCTAACCTTTGTGTGTTTTCTTGACGCGACAGCGTTAAAGAGCCCGATTAACTGAAATTCCGGCGTCGATGTCGGCGTCCTTGGTTGTCAGCAAAAAATTGCCACTTTATGCATGACAGAAAAGTCAAGAACTACGCAAATAAAATAATAAAAAAGCCTGAGTCAAAGTGGTGATTGAACCCGGGCCATTTGCGTGGCAAGCAGATGTTCTAACACACGGTCATACGTTCTTTTTTTATTAAATGGTATTTAATACAAATGCGGCTTACGTGTGTACATAGCGAACAACAGACATAGGGTTCATTTGAAAAATGTACAATGGACGTTACAAAGCAAAGCCCTTACAACGCAATGTCTAAAGAGACTTGAATATAAACATTTGACCGAAGTTTGTCTGGTTGGGTATGAAACTGGGAGTTGATATAGGCTCCAACCAAAAGTTTTTAAGAGACCCGACGTTTCGGAACCGACTTGGTTCCTTCTTAATTGCCAACCACTGGCACGCGTATGCTCGCGTCTACGCGTCAAAAGCGTCAAATGCGCCTCTGGGCGTCGGCTTCGGAGGGGCATACGCGAGCAGGCGCGAGGGATCAAGCCGGGCTTGATATTTCGCCTCGCGTACGCTACGTCACCACGCGTACAGCGGCGCAAACCAACCAAAGGCCGCGATGACTCTGAATGCTGTGCCTAATGGCCGCCGCTTCGAAGGCACAGCCGAGGGCTGAAAGCAAGCATGAAAACTACTCCAAACGTTCCTGAATGACCGCTTCGTAATCTAGAACGACAACGAAACGACAAACGACTGCGAGTGCTACCAGCGTGACGCGGTTTCGTGCCGAGTTCGAGCGACGCCCACAAATCCATCAAATGCCGGCACCGGTCTCGAGTGCGATCGTCGGCCGAGCGAAAACATCGCACAGACTACTGGAGCATGTCGGTGTTCTTGTGCTTTGATTTGTGATTTTCTGTGTTAAAAATAAGTGTGAACAGACTTCGGAAGTTCGAAGCTTTGAGCGCGAGCCCTCGCCTACCGCGGAGGCAATTCAGAGCGGTGTCATCTGGATCCAGCGTAGGCCTGTACCGTCTAGTTCGTATGAACCAACACATGCGAGGAACATCGGCTGAGAAAGATCTACGGTAGTTTCCGTCGCAACATAGACACCGTATATGACGCCCAAAACATTGCGTAGTGCATACGGAGGAGTTTTTATCTACACTGTGTTTTCAACATCGGTATTCATCATCGCTGAAAGTGAACCTCGCACTAGCCAGCACATTTTGGTGATGTGAAATCGTACGTACTTATATAGGTGTATTCGCGAATTGTATGACGCTGAAACATTCGTTGGCTTCGGTGCAAATCGTTTTCGTGTGTTGCCAAGCTATTAACAAGCGTGCTCTGGTTGGTATCAGTGTGATGTGATTTCGTGACGTCGCTGGCACCCGTCACGTGTCACGTGTCAGCAGTCTCATGTCACGTGTCAGCAGTCTCATGTTCATTCATATCCAAGATAGAAACTAGAGCGTGCGTTGCTGTGGTGATCGAAAAAGAAAGTTGCATGATTAAGTGCTGCTGGTATTGCCTGCTATTTCACTTCTCGCTTGTTCTGCTTCTCGGCCACGCTCAGTTGCACTTACATTGTTTGGAGGCATTCTAACATACACATTCTTAATTTATAGTTCATTCTGATACTCATAGCTGTAGGCATACGATGGTGCTTCTCCGTCGTTTTACAGTTCACTATAATATAACACGCGTTTTGTTTACAGCTAGACAGATAACTGAAAACCTTGTGAGAAGCGCCTGATTTGAAATTAGCTGCACGATGACACAATAGTAGGAAGAGAAGGTCACCACATGTATGCACAGAAAGAATGAAGGTGCACTAGTACTGTACTGCACTTTGTATAGAAGAAATGCAAAAAGTACCTCATGTGACTTATGAGATCTTTCAGAACTGTGCATGTATTTATCTGTTCCTCTAGACTGTAATGAGCTGAAGATATTATTAGATGGTTTCAAACATTGAATCTTTGTATGTGTTTCCAAGGACAGCTTCATTTCTTTTCAGGTTTTTAGTATACACATTCTTGGACTATATATGCATGCACTTAAGCACATTCAGTTAGGCTATGTTAAGAAACTTGCCAAAACTTCTGTATGGTGCTCTGGTGCAATCCTATGACCGGTATCTGTCCGATCAAAAATTTTGGGCATGCTTTATTGCATTCTAGGGTATTTTGACTATTTATGACATGTGAAAGCCACAGTGCTTGGCTGCCGTCTCAAAACCAATTTCTGTCTCATCAAGAAGTATCAGATGCACTTTGTAGATGTTAAAAGATATTGAAACTAGCAGCAAAGTGCAGAAACTTCCAATAGAGCACTGATCTGCAATGACAGTCCAGCCTAGAAGTCATTTGTAGTGCTCTCCAACTCGTTCAAATAAAGTTGTCGAACACTGGAATGATCTACTTGGCTTTGTTCGTGATACCAGTGTGTCTGACTTTTTGGAGGCACTTGTATCATATTAATGTTCTGTTTCTCTCATTTCTTATTGGGGTGCACTCAGGGGGTAGTGATATTTGTTTACGTTGGCACACTTACTGTGATATCACTGTTTAAATGCTTTCATTTTGTATATATGTACACCACTTCTGCAGTAGCCTCACATTGGGCTGCCGTATTTGAAAATAAATAAATATGCCATCTGAAAGAGTTCCACACTGTGCTTGGTTCCCATCTGATCACTAATATCTGTTGCATCATGAAGTGTCAGGTGTGTTTTATTGCTTTGGAGAACATTTTGACTGCCTTCCATACAGGGTTCAGTTCCAGTATTATGACCGATATCTGCGACTTCATGAAGAGTTGGGTGCAGTTTGTCGTTTAACAGAACACTTTAACTATAGACAACATCCAGAAGTATTCCATACAGGGTTCAGTTGCAGTCCTATGACCAATATCTGTCTTATCATGAGGTTTCAGGTACAGTTAATTGCGTTAAAGCATATTTTTACCACAAAAAATGCCCAAAGGCATTATATGTAATGCTTGATTCCATTCCTATGACCAGTATCTGTTGTATCATTAAGAGCGAGGTGCGGTTCATTGCATTAGAGGATATTTCCAATACGCTTATCATTCGAAAGCCCTCTGCACAGTGTACAATTACAGTCTCATGACCTAAATCTGTCACATCATGAAGGGTAGGTGTGGGTTGTTGCATTGGAGAACATTTCGGTTGCAGACAACATTCGAAAGCCTTCTATACAGGGTTCAGTTCCAATATTATGACCGATATCTGTGACTTCATGAACAGTTGCGTGCGGCTTGTCACTTTAGAGAATACTTTGACTAAAGCCAACGTCCAGAAGTCTTCCATACAGAGTTCAGTTCCAATATTATGACCTATATCTGTGACTTCATAAACAGGTGGGTGTCGTTTGTCGTTTTAGAGAATACTTTGACTAAAGACAACGTTCAGAAGTCTTGCATTAGGGCTTCAGTTCTAATACTATGACCGATATCTGTAACTTCATCAACAGTTGGATGTCGTTTGTCGTTTTAGAGAATACAATGACTAAAAACAACGTCCAGAGGTCTTGCATTAAGGTTTCATTTCTAATATTATGACCGATATCTGCGACTTAATAAACAGTTCGGTGTCATTTGTCGTTTTAGAGAATACTTTGACTAAAGACAACGTCCAGAAGTCTTCTATACAGGGTTCAGTTCCAATATTATGACCTATATCTGTGACTTCATAAACAGGTGGGTGTCGTTTGTCGTTTTAGAGAATACTTTGACTAAAGACAACGTTCAGAAGTCTTGCATTAGGGCTTCAGTTCTAATACTATGACCGATATCTGTGACTTCATAAACAGTTGGATGTCGTTTGTCATTTTAGAGAATACAATGACTAAAGACAACGTCCAGAGGTCTTGCATTAAGGTTTCTGTTCTAATATTATGACCGATATCTGCGACTTAATTAACAGTTCGGTGTCATTTGTCGTTTTAGAGAATACTTTGACTAAAGACAACGTCCAGAAATCTTCCATACAGGGTTCAGTTCCAATATTATGACCTATATCTGTGACTTCATAAACAGGTGGGTGTCGTTTGTCGTTTTGGAGAATACTTTGACTAAAGACAACGTTCAGAAGTCTTGCATTAGGGCTTCAGTTCTAATACTATGACCGATATCTGTGACTTCATAAACAGTTGGATGTCGTTTGTCGTTTTAGAGAATACAATGACTAAAGACAACGTCCAGAGGTCTTGCATTAAGGTTTCAGTTCTAATATTATGACCGATATCTGCGACTTAATAAACAGTTCGGTATCATTTGTCATTTTAGAGAATACTTTGACTGGAGACAACGTCAAGAAGTCTTCTATCAAGGATTCATTTCTAATACCATGACCGATATCTGTGACTTCATAAACAGTTGGATGTCGTTTGTCGTTTTAGAGAATACAATGACTAAAGACAACGTCCAGAAGTCTTCCATACAGGGTTCAATTCCAATATTAAGACCGCTATCTGTGACTTCATGAACAGTCGGGTGTCGTCTGTCGTTTTAGAGAATACTTTGACTAAAGACAACGTCCAGAAGTCTTCCATACAGGGTTCAGTTCCAAGATTTATGAACGATATCTGTCACATCATGAAGTGTCTGGCACAGTTAGTTGCATTATAGCACATTTCGACTATGTAAAATGCCCGAAGGCATTCTACGCAGTATTTTGTTCCTATCTTATGGCCAATATCAGTTGTATCAATAAGAACCAGGTGTGCTTTGTTGCATTAGAGGATATTTCGAACACACACATCAGCCGAAAGCCTGCTACTCTGGCCTCAATTGTAGTCTTATGACTGACTTAAATCTGTCAGATCATGAAGTTGCAGGCGTGATTACTAAATTGACTGATATAAAATATGTTGTGTAAATATACTGAAGGTACCAGCATATGCAAGATATTGTTAGCAACTTTGGTAGTGCAGGTATAGAAACCTGGTGGTTTGTAAACCTGATCAGGAGGGCAGCCACGCCTCATTCACCGCAGAGAGGATGGGGGGGGAGAGCTCAATGTCAACTCCATATATTAACATAATAGGAAGGGGGTGCTAAGTCAGCCCTGGAGAGGGGCACTGGGACAAATTTTTGCCCCCCCCCCCCCCGTCCTTAAGGAGAACCCTGCACACGCCATGATAGACGCGAATGTTCATTCGCGGGAGCGGCGCACGCACCGATGTTGATTTCTGGTGCATACCGCTGTAGTTACTTTGGGCACTGAAATGTCAAATACTTCTAAAATAGTCTAAACTGTGGTGGTTGAAGCACTATCAAGTTGTTAACGTGTTCTCATATCCTCTAAAACATACATTCCCGCTCCAGTAGAGAACGTGCCATTCTGTGCTGAACTTGGACAGTTCTAAGCCAAAAGATCAAGCAACATTGTGCATCGGCCTTTGACGCGTGGGCGTCAACGCGGTCGACGCGTGCCAGTAGTTGCGCGCCCTTTTCCTCCACAGGCGCGACTAGACGCTTTTGACGCGTAGGCGCGTGCATACGCGTGCCAGTGGTTGGCACTTTAAGGGGTGACTGCTTAGGCTATGTACAACAGCGTCTTCAAAGCACTCGAGGGGTGGCTAATGACCCCTCTCTCTCTCTCTTTTTGCCGTGGAGCGCAGTCCGTGTGTGTACACTGGGGGAAGGGTTCCGAGAGAGTGGTTGATGTTGTGGGCTGTTCCCGGAATGTGCCACAACTCGACTAACAACCTTCTCCTCCAGTTTGGCTTGCTTTCGAAGATGGCCGTCGCTTCGAAATTTATCTTGTGGTCCAATGTCTCCGCATGTTCGGCGACTGTGCTGCGCTCTTTGTAGAACTTCCGTACATCGCTGGCGTGTTGCTTCAGTCGTTCCGGTAGGTTTTTCGTCTCACCGATATACGACGCGGGGCACTCGGCACACGGAATTTTGTAAACGACACCGGGGCTCCTGTCCATGGTTGGCCGGTCTTTTAGGTGACGGAGGAGGCGGCCCAGCGTACACGAAGGCACGTGCGCGATGCGAACCCCCTCCCTCTTGAAGATCCGCGCCAGCGTCTCGCTGGTTCCGTGAACGTATGGAACCGGTACGCGTTTCGGGCGGCTGCCAATTAAGGTTGAATGGAGTTTCCTAATCCTCTGTTGCTCTGCGTGGTGGGTGGCGGCTCGAATGAAGTATTTAGGGGCGAAGCTCCTTATGGCGGCTTGGCGTTTCTCGTTGTACGTAACAACCAGTGGCACATACCCGAAATAGGTATAACATTTGACCTCAAAGGTGGTGCCGGTGAGAGATTTCTTCTGTGCGTTGTTTAACAATAAAAAATAGTGCTCAATGTACATGCCAATGGCTGCTAATGGGGAATGAGAGACAGGAGCATTTTCTGCTTTTAGTCAACGCGCACGCTGCGATCCCCATTAGCAGCCATTGGCCTGTACATTGAGCACTATCGGACAAGAAAGGGTTGCTACATTATACTCGCTGGGTGTAACCTCCTTAGTTTTAGAAAGGTTTAGCGAGCGTTGAGCCACAGGGCCATGAATACAATAAACTAGTATATACCATGAATGAATTCGAGGTGGTTAAAGGGGGGAAGCAGATACGAAGCGCAAGCCGTAAGAAATTAAAAGCTGAATCCTCCTGTCTCTCATTTCACATTAGCAGCCACTGGCATGTACATTGAGCACTATCTGACAGGAAAAGGTTGCTACGTTATACTCGCTGGGCGTAACCTCCTTGGTTTTAGAAAGGTTTAGCGAGCATTGGGCCGCAGTGCAATGAATACAGTGAACTAGTATATACCATGAACTCAAGGTGGTTGAAGGTGGGGAGTAGACCCGAAGCGCAAGCCGTAAGAAAGTGTGCGTGTGCCATTTCTCGTTTGTCCTTGGAATGTCCACAGAATGGCGGTGCTTCTATATGGGGAATATATGATGAAAAGATGCGAGATGGTGGAACTTGGAGTGTTGAATAGATGGACGAACGAACACACAGACAGATGCATGGATGGACGCATGAACGGACGCAGATCGGATGCATGAACGAACGCAGGGACGGTCACACAGAAGGACGCATGGACGGACGAATGCTTCGCCCCACTCTCCATCATTCATTCCGTGGATATTCTGCCATTTTTTGGATATCCGTTTTTTCTGAGGTCAGCAATGACGCGGGCCTCTTCTTTCTTTCGCTCTGTGTCATCAGAGCATAAGTTCCTGGCTCTCTCGAGTAGCGTGGTCACAACCGAGGCCTCGGTTGTGACCACGCTACTCGAGAGAGCCAGGAACTTATGCTCTAATGACACAGAACGAAAGAAAGAAGAGGCCCGCGTCATAGCTGACCTCAGAAAAAACGAATATCCAAAAAACTTCATTCTCATTTGAGAGGTGTACCAGCTCAAGACCACCTGCGCAAAGAGGTCTAAAAACATTGTCTCACCTTATCGGTTTATTTGTTGATGATCAAATAAAGGTAGCAAATATAGGGTGAAATTTCTCTGTGTAAACCTCCAAACAATAAATAATTTGCAGTACGTAGAATATTTTTGTTGCCAGAAACAGGTCGGATGCTTTAGCTCTGCCAAAGGTAGAAAGGTTATGAGAAATAAACCTCTAGGCATAGTGCTCAAGGTGGGTACGCGTTCTTTCTAAGAATGTGCACTTGATCGATATGCATCTAGTGGAACGGCTACGTATTTGTGTGGAACACAAGACTATTCTATATTCTGAAAATGGGTTGGTTTATAAGTACATGTGCCAATCCACAGTCCCAAGCTTTCAGCAAAGTTCATTCGCGCCCCTGCAACTTATCCCGATTCCCTGATTGTTGACACCAGCACTTCTATACTGCCCCGCCACGGTAGTCTAGTCACTGCTGACCCACAGGTCCTGGCTGCTGACTCGGCTGCTGACCCGCAGGTCGTGGCTGCTGACTCGGCTGCTGACCCGCAGGTCGCGGGATCGAATCCCGGCTGTGGCGGCTGCAATTCCGATGGTGGCGGAAGTGTTGTAGGCCTGTGTGCTCAGATTTAGGTGCACGTTAAAAAACCCCAGGTGGTCGAAATTTCCGGAGCCCTCCACTACGGCATCTCTCATAATCATATGGTGGTTTTGGGACGTTAAACCCCACATAGCAATCAATCAGCATTTCTATACTAAAAATATGTGCAAAAGTACGCTTGGTCGTCCGCATACGCCAATACCTTTACCTAATTATCATAAGCACTCAAACCATGGATGTTACTATATCGAATTACAATTAAGCAGAGTCATCATCATCATCATCATCATCATCAGCTCGACTACGTCCACTGCAGGACAAAGGCCTCTCCCATGTTCCGCCAGTTAACCTGGTCCTGTGCTTGCTGCTGCCAATTTATACCCGCAAACTTCTTAATCTCATCTGCCCACCTAACCTTCTGTCTCCCCCTAAGCCGCTTCCCTTCTCTGGGAATCCAGTTAGTTACTCTTAATGACCAGCGGTTATCCTGTCTACGCGCTACATGCCCGGCCCATGTCCATTTCCTCTTCTTTATTTCATCTATGATATCCTTAACCCCCATTTGTCCCCTAATCCATGCTGCTCTCTTCTTGTCTCTCAAGGTTACACCTACCATTTTTCTTTCCATTGGTTGCTGCGTCGTCCTCAATTTAAGCTGAACCCTCTTTGTAAGTCTCCAGGTTTCTGCTCCGTAGCTAAGTACCGGCAAGATACAGCTGTTATATACCTTCTTCTTGAGGGATAGTGGCAATCTACCTGTCATAATTTGGGAGTGCTTGCCGAATGTGCTCCACCCCATTCCTATTCTTCTAGTTACTTCAATCTCGTGGTTCGGCTCTGTGGTTATTACCTGCCCTAAGTAGACATAGTTTTTTACAACTTCAAGTGCACTATTACCTATCTCGAAGCGCTGCTCCTTTCCGAGGATGTTGTACATTACATTACTTTCTATGTACTGTTGTACATAGAAACACACGGGTAGTTCATGCATGCTTCACAATAAAACAATAAATATTGCAATAATAGTGCGTGGTACAAGCGCCCATTGCCATCGGGCGTCAGAACATGTGATTATCATAATGACTTCTTGGTTTACAGCCAGTAGCCCACTACAAAAAGCACACACACTACTGCGCCCGCTTCCTTAAGGCCACGTAGTGGGTGCATAGCAAGTTCGAAAACGTTTCATGCAATATAAGTGTTTGGAGTTCGCATTATAAGACCAAAATATTGTTATCTCGTTCAACTCCAAAAGACGAAGCTTCAGGATCCCCTAATTCTTTTTTGCCAACCACCTTGGCTTTAAAATCAGCCATCTTCGAATCATCAATTTGTGCATCTTGCTTAAAACGAAATTGGGGGCTTAAAAGATGCTATAATCCATGCTGCTGGTGTGGCACTTAGCCGACTTTCGTTGCCTGAGAAGTCAAGGCATTTCCTCCGCTATCATTTTTCAATGCTACTGTATTATTATGCGCTTGCCTGAACTGGTAACTTTTTTCTGCGCTCTCAAAAACGTTTATCTGAAATTCTGTGATCGTCGAGTGTATTAAATTCTTAACTGCGGCGTCAGGGGCGTAGCCTGAAATTTTATTTGGAGTGGGGGAGAGGGGTCAATTATACCTCGTGTAAGTTTGTAAAAGTGCGTTTCTCTGTGTGCGAGTGTATATACGGAAGCAAAACTGAACAATTTTGGAGGGAATTGAGCCGGCCCAAAACAATCCCCTCCTTGGCTCTACCCCTTAGTGGCGTGCTCGGATTACTAGCTTTTTTTTTCGGCTGTGTTATCAGCAATGAAAATAAGTGTGCCATCAGAGCGACCGAATAGAAATGAAGTGTGGAATTAGTCCCTGACAGAATCATCTTTGGCGTTCGCAACTTGTCGTTAGTTTTTTTTTTCAGTAAGTTTCCTTGTAGCGCACGTAAACAACAAGAAGAAATGAGGGTACATTGTTAACGTGCACTACAAGAACCTTACTGAAAATGAACTACCAACAAACCCACACCGCAACTCTCGTTGGTTCTTTGTCTCGATTCTATGTAAATTATAATAACGAACTCCAGTTTATTCGAAATTCAAGAATAAGACATTCTTTTGTGCGATGTATGATAAGCGCTCTTTGATGAGCGTAATTACACTGCATGGTAAGCGTAATTTCAGTTATAAATATGTATGGCTATTTGTCACCGTATGCACACACGTTCGGTCATTTTTCCCATTTTAGGACACGTGGTTTGGCGCTCACCTAAACTTGACTCAGTCATGCTTGGTAGCTCTGAGGAGAACCGCCGTAGTGATTTCGTTGCATCAGCATTCTGTTGCTGAGTGCGCGATCGCAAGTGAAAGCCCATAGCGGCGAAGGCGGTGAAGTTCATGTGGCGGTGTGTGACCATAGATCTCGTGTTTTGAGGTTTAAGGGCGTGATAACGAACCCCAGATGGCGAAAATATTCGGAAGATAAACTACCACGTCTGCCGCATCCTGGGGAGCTGCTTTGGAACAATGAAGCGCGTATAGCGTTCCGATTATTCAGTGAAGTGTCAAGAATTAAGCAGTAATCTCTATTTCACAAAAAAAGTATTGATGTTACAAAATTATGTTTGGAGAGAGGCTACACGTATATAGAGCATTCGAGCAGCAGTCTCTCTTATGTCGCATCTTCAAATCTTCAAATTTACATATCGCAGCCTTCGTTCTCGAAAACTTGCGTGGCTGAGAGGAAAAAATTTCCGCCCATAATCGTGCGGGAAGTATCCTGGCAGAGCACTAAAGATCTAACCCCCCCCTCCCCCACGCCTTTCCACTCGTAAGAGCTCGTTTTGTCGCAATAAGAGTCTTTGTGAGGAGAAGTCGACTTCTGTAGTCTTAATTTTATACACTGCTGGCGGTGACGCGTTACAACTAATGGCGTTCCCGGTATAGCGTTACTTGTTTCAGTAGTTTATCAACCTGCTCGTTCGTATTTCGGCACTGTAACTGGTAACGTACTTTCATTTCCATTTTTTGATAAGGTGAGGTGTCCTGTAGCTCGTTAATTTTTATTTGTTGATCTTCACAATCTCACACGAAATTCATTCATCTTGTAGGGAGCTCGCCGAGAGGTTATTTGACCTCTGCAGTGGAGTTCAGCTGGCCCGCCAAGCGTTGTCAAAGTGCCGCGCAGAGGTTACTCTATTGCGCGCGTTATATAATAAATAGACAGTAAATTGCTGAAATTTATTAAATTGATATAAGATAGTTTTGGTTATCGTGCTATTGAGGTTCAAGTTATCGTTGATTGTCCATGAATCGAAGACTAATGTTGTCCTCGTAACCACCAAAAGCGAGCTGTCGAGATCTGTTCAGCTTGTGGACATCAAAACTCGACGTGAGTTCCAGCACAAAGCAGGATGACTTATCTGCAGAAAGGAGCACTTATTCAAACCCTGAATACGAAACAACGGACGAGGACTGGCACTTACTTTGTGTCATGTTTCTCAGAACTTGTGGCGGAACGTACAGTCGAGCGCAATTTGAAGGTTGTCACGCGAGCATCGACTATGAACTTCAACGCCCCAGAATTCTATTTCGAGAACAGGGTTGTGTCACGCAAGCTTCACTTACTCTTTCACTGTTCCTTAGGCTGCAATAACTACTGTCGAAAAAACAAAATAAACCAAGCTGTGCCTAGCATCACCTATTACTCATAATTCCCAGTAATTCTATAATTACCTAAAGAGATAGGGGCCCACGAAGGATACCCTTAATCACAACAAAAATATAGATAAAACGTGTAAAGTTCAGCTTTGAGATGATTGTTGTAGAAAAGAACATCCGAGAGAGAAAATAATGCATAACCTTAATTTTCGCTGTTTAGAAACATGCCGCTAAGCCCCTGAGACGTCAGGGAGGTCGACGCTCGGGCGATAACCTTCATATTGTGTGCCACTGTACGTAGGCCTAACCCGACACTGGCTCAACGACCACATGCGAACAACGTGAAGAATAAGCATGGCAGTAACATAGCGATCCACTGTTCCTAATGGGGCGCGCAGGTATGCTTCGAGACACCAAGGTTGTGAGCAAGTACAAGAATAACTGATTCGTGAAATTTTCGAGACTGCCACAATGAGCCGCAGAGGCTCGATGCATGTCAGCGCCCCATCACTCATTTTGTCGGACGAGGAATATATAGGTTCCTACGGCAACCAATAGGCTACACGCTTCTGCTCTTACCACGTGCAGCTGAACTGTCTTTCGTTATAACCCCCCTCCCTCCTTTTCATAAGTTGGTGCACGCGCAATTGAAGCTTTGTTGGCTGCCATCGCCCGTCCTAGTGTGCTGTTTCTCAGTTTCTGTTTGAATTAGCCCCTTTTTTAATTAATCTGTTATCAACGAGCTCGCATTCATTTCCTTCTGAGGATGATTCCTTCAGAAAGGCCTTCTGAACATCATCGCCAACTGAAGACTAGCGACTGACTCGGTGTACCTTTGATGCCGTACGGCGTCTCCGTGAACGGGCCGAAAAACATTTTTCCGTGCCTTCACCTGCTTTTTTACAGGAATACCATATACGGCATTCGTCTGGCTTCTATTTTGTGTAGTTGCGAACGTATTGGCTAAAAGGTGAGTCTAGCTGTATGACTAAAGCTTTGAGACACATGTGCTGCTTATATTGAGTGGTTTTTACATTAGAAAAGAAGTATTTCTGCTTTTCTCTACTACTGTTATTGAACTAGTATCAGTGGAGCGTACCACCGGTGCTACTTAGAGTTCACTTGATATTAAGAGGCAATTTTTCACAGAGCAGCTATTAGGATTTTTGTTATGCCGGTTAACGTCCCAAGAAAACTATCACTAGAAACTGCTATGAGCCGCAGAAAGCGAGCCATCCAAGTGTAAATTCTATAGGCTAGCGAGGCCAAGTTCAAAAAGATGCGAATTACTACTGACCAAGTGGAGCCTAATTAGTCCAAATTAATTCGAATTAGGTTTATTTCAGGCCAACAATGGATATTTTAGTTAACAATAATAAGGTGTGTGAAATTGAGGGAAGCCAAGCCATGGTACTTGAATGTCAGAAAGTCTAATTATGCCGATTAAGTTTAATTGTGCTGAGCCAAGCTAACGACAGCATATTTTGGCATGTATAGCAAGCATATCGTAGCTTAGTAGGATACCTCCAAGCAAATCGAAACATAGTTTTGTCTGTATAAAATATGTCTTACTAAGACTGGGCTAATTAAGCTCATTTATACTAAGCAATCGAAGCCGAAATTTCAATGAGGCTAGTGAAGGCAAGCGCAGGAATTTACTAGTAACTACTGAGCAATTCGAGTTTCAATAATGGCAAATACAGTCTGATTGGTGAAATATAAAGTAATATTATTTATCAATAATTATTTGCGTAGCCAAGCCCTCCCGAAACATCTGAGTGTCACGTGATATAACTAACGTATTAGGCCAACCACAAGCATAACCTAATCTACGAATTTAAGTAAATAAATGTTACTTGCACCTAATTGAAATGGAAGTAATATGGAACTATGCAGGATACCACCAGCTCCACGGTGACTATGCCTTGCGTATCTAGTGCAAGCTGCCCACATTTTTTTACAAGGTGCTCAGCTATCTCCTATTAATTGCTTAACTAGGCAAATTTAATTGACTCATTTTTGAATAAGCGATGCTGAGCGAAAAACTTTAATAAAAAAGTTGCCATCTGTTCGAAAATCATTTGACTAGACAGCTTCAACCTTTATATTTGTTCAAGAGAGTTCTTTGTTGGAAGAGTTTGTACATACTTAGTTAACTACAAAAGTCACAAAATGTCGAAATCGGAAAAGGCAGAGCAACAGAAACAGAGACAGAGAACAGGGGTGCTATGCAGGATGGCCCGAGCTTCTCGGGCAGACGAGTTTGCTCCTAGCTCCCCCTGCGGCGGCCATGGCAAGAAGACAGTGCCGAGCGCATCATAGCAGCGTTGATAAAAATGGCTACAAGAACGCGCGTGGCATTGGAAACGCATGTGGGACATTTGAAGCGGTTATCAAAGAAACGCTGTGTGCGATCACGTTAGCATCGCCACTCAGCTAACATTTTAACAATGCAGCGACGTAAGCTTGATTGCCACGCTATCTTTTTGCCAACTCAACATGCGCCTCCCTCAGGCGTGTTCGTGGCCGTTAGTCCTTCCGGGCTGGTTCATTCATTCTACCTGCAGCATGGAAATTTCTACTCTCGAAGATAGCAAGGGTGCATATGCAGCACTGTTGTGCGGCTCGTTATTACGAAGGCGAGACACCAACACGGTCCCGAAGGCGCCACTGCTCCGAACTCCGCCGGGAAGGTCACCAGCCGTTTGGCAACGTATGTTTCTCAGCTCGCGACTGCTTCTGCGCAGAGTTGATAGACGAGTGAACGAGAAGACGGTGAGTTAGGGCAAGGTTTACGTACAGCATAGAAATAGAGGCGTTACAAGTTCGGCACTGGGGCCGACATCTTAGGGACTCGAAGAGCGGAGATGTCTTCTCTCGCACGCATCCGTCGGCTTCTTTCTGCCGCCTAAGTCAACTCCTGTTACGAAGCGCACCGCCGACAAGGTTACGACGGGCGCCACGAAACTTGACGTTTCTAAGTACACCGGGCGCGCTGACTGCGAAAGGGGCTCGAAGCAACGAGAGGCTTCTGTGACTCGTAGGTCAACTGCTGGCGACGTGCCGCAGGGCTTTCTTTATAGGCACAGGGTGGATGCTTTGAGTCACCAAACATCCAACCAAAAGCGCCATCGGTCATGATGTCAGAATCTTCCAATGGGGCTCGCCGCTGGGCCGCGTCATGCTTGTCAAATCTGGAGCCGCTGCGCGTGGTTGCAGCCAAGGACGAGTGACGTTCCCATGCATTGCGTAAGACTGGCCAGACTGGAAGGCGCTGATTGCTTCAACGGGCTCGTGGGCTGGGGGAGCTCACTGGGCGTTGCGTGACAGACCGGCGCCGCCACTTGATGACATCGTTGAGTCGATCGTGTCAGGCGGGCTCAATTGCTGGCCTTGACACAGATTGCCTTTGCAGAGGCATTGGCGTTCAGTGTGGACTCCCAGGCGGAACATCGTTTAGCTCCTGTCAAATATTGTTGATAAAACCAGGGGCACTCGCATCATGGCGGCAGCGCGGCTGTGATTGGCAACGTCGTGAGCGCGGTGAAATAGCTTCGTGGTGATATCACTTTTACTTCTGCATGCGTGCGTGCATAGTCTGCGCGATAAAGCTGATACATGATTCATGCCGCTCGACGTGAGTACTGATCCTCGGCGAGAGCAAACGTGGCGGGCGTACATATAATTCGCCGTGGCTGTCTGTCAATCAAACTGATTGACACGTGAACACGGATACAAACTCGTTGATTCTTAGGAGGCCTGAATTCAACTTGGGACTGTCATGGGGCTGGTTTGACTATCAAGTGTTTGATGCGGTGAACGCTAAGCGGCCACTTTTTTGCGTATAAAAGAATTTGGTGAGCTTACACGTCCTTGTGCAAGGCTGGAGCTATGGTGGAGCTTGTGATAACCGAGCTTCTTGCAGCTTTTTAACTTGTTGGTCTACACATGTGCGTGGCCATCTTCGAAGTGAAGACGGCATCAGCTCTGTCTTAAGTTTGATTGAACTAATTGACTGAGACCTTATTAGCATTAACCTGGGCTGTCTTGTGTTCATTGATAAGGCTTCAATTAGAAGGCAATTATCTCGCGTGCAATCAGCAAGGCCAAGATCAGCATGAAGCTAATAAACGTAATCCTGATTAGCAGGAAATTAACTGTCATAATATTAGTAATGGTAAATTAGCATGGTTTTACTTAGCATGATCATAATTATTGATGCGTTAGTTAGCATAGCTTAGTCATCTCATCAACTAGCACGCTTTTGATAGCCCGGTTCTAGCTTTACATGGCTTCGTCATCATGGTCTTCTTGATTGATTGATTGATTGATTGATATGTCGGGTTTAACATCCCCAAACCACCATATGATTATGAGACGCCATAGTGGAGGACTACGGAAATTTCGACCACCTGGGGTTCTTTAACGTGCGCTCAAATCTGAGCACACGGGCCTACATTTCCGCCTCCATCATAATTGCAGCCACCGCAGTCGGGATTCGATCCCGCGACCTGCGGGTCAGCAGCCGTGTGCCTTAGCCACTAGATCACACGGTCTTCTTAAGTTGTGACGTATTTACCTCGGCCTTCTCATCACTTGGCGTAATTAGTTTGGTCATAGCAAGTCATGGCCTAACTAGCGAAGTATGACTACCCAGTCAAATAGCTAATTAGCGTGCCGCACGTGCTCGGGTGCTAGCGGGTGATTACAACAAAGACGAGGTGCACCGGCAGAGCAGCGCGCTAGAATGTACAGGCTGACACGTGGCCTCGGTAATTACGCGTGGTCTCGCTAGAATGTACCGACCAACACGTGCCCTCGAATTTAGCTGTGGTCACGATGTTGGAAGACGCTCGGCCACAAGTGATCTCAGAGGCTGCCGTGCTCAATAATATAAAACATACTTAGTGGAAGCATTGAAAGCTTCAAAATAAATTTAAGCTCCCCTGCCTCTAAAAATATCATCAAGAAAGGTTTCTGACACTTTTATTGAATGGGTGCACTTCAACAATCAGTGGAACGACAAACAAATGAAAGACGATGCCTCTGGTTGATGCCCAACTTAGTCTACTATCATTGACGCGATGACTAATGCTATTGTAACCAAAGAAACGTGGCGTGCTGAGGGGTGGATTTGAC
Organism: Rhipicephalus annulatus; assembly: GCA_013436015.1. Classification (NCBI taxonomy): domain Eukaryota; kingdom Metazoa; phylum Arthropoda; class Arachnida; order Ixodida; family Ixodidae; genus Rhipicephalus; species Rhipicephalus annulatus. Next base: position 79,001 of record WOVY01009425.1, on the reverse strand, counting down.
TTTTTTCTCCTGATTGCTCGTTAATTAGCACCAGAGCTCGGAAATATCCAGAGATTCGCGAAACTCGGCCGATCCTGCATAGCGCCGCAGCTCTGCTCTCTGTTTCTACTATTCTGACTTTTCCGATTCAGACGTTTTGTGGCTTTTGTAGTCAACTCAAAATCTACTATTTATCGACGTTTTTCTGCTTACTAAGATGCCATTAAATACAAAACAATACTACCTGACATGCCCGATGCGGTGCACTGCGCACGCCGTTATTTGCGCACCTGCGCAAGCCGTTATTGCAGTGCTCCCTAACGTTCTGCGTACGAACGATATGCTTCCGGTACACCATCATAACAGCGGTAAGCAGAAGCAGTGGTTAGTGCTTTTGTTGCCGCTAGCGAAACGTGTTCATCGCACAGCCACCGCAATTTTCGCAGCCCTGTCAAAACATCGTGACCAAGCAAATGGTATGGCATTTGCACGCGGATCGTTAAAGAGCACTAAATTGATCGCGTGCACTGGCACCCAAGCGGGCATGTCATGTGGTACTTTTTCATGACGATAGTATTTTGTGGGGTACTTTGACGTAAAAATTTTGGCCTGCCTGCCTGCCTGCCTGCCTGTACATTTGTCTGTTTGTCCACCGTAATGATACCCCAAACAGCACCAACCGACAGCCTAAACAAACGGCCAACTTCATCGAGAGTACCCACCAATATTGCTGAAGTTTCAGCGTTAATACTTGTGCGATCATCAATTAAAAAGCAATTATTCCGCATATCTGAGGCACTATAACAACACGCTAATATTTTGTAAGCGTGTCTTTATACTAGAGAAGACATACATAAGTTATTCAACGACCCTAGTGTTTATCACGCTGCGCTGACAATGCAATGCGATGCTCAAAAAGGCAAGCGTTTCCAACGCTTTCAATAAGACGACATGGTGATGGCACCTGCCCGTCGCTTTCAGCTCCACATCTTATCGCCTCCGAGACAAGCGCGCACGCCTTCCTTCATTTTCGAACTGCCAGATAGCGGTCGTGTCGAACGTGCCTCGATGCACTCATTCGCCTTCGCTGCACGGGTCGAGACACTCTAATGCAGTGCCTCCAGAATACAATTTACCGATTTTGTCGCACAGAACATCAAACAAACATTTTGTTCACTCTCTCCAGAAGCAAGACTTTTTCGACGACATTTGCAGGGAAACATGCAGATACGGGGCCATTTCTTTATTTTGCGCGCATCTGTAGTAAGCAAGAACACTAATAATTAACATGAATAAAATTAGAAATTGTCTAATCAAATGTTTTGCAAACCAATCTACAACTTCCTCACTGAAATTTTCACTCAGCTTCGTTGCATTAAAAAATCGTGAATTGAAGTTGACAAAGTGACTAAAATAAATGATTTGTCAGAACATAAAAATTGGCTGACTCAATCCAGGCAATAATCAGCAACATTAGTTTGGTCACGTCGTCATTGAGTGGTCAGCATATTTTAAAACTCTGGCTAGAAATAGCTGGGGACCCATAAGCTGCTCATGTTCACCTTCCGAACTCGCTTCCCTCAATTTCCTCGAAAAACCATACCAAGTTTCTCATCAGCATGCAGTGGATGTGCCAGCCCTGCATGTGCACGAGCTTCGACCTAGTCGACCGAAAAGCCAGCACGTGTGATGGAGTAACAAAGCAGAGGTTGGAGGCCAGTGACTCAGGGGTAACGGCAGATTCCGAGTTCAGGCTTGTTCACTCCATCAATTGCGCAGGGGTCAACTAACAACGGTGACACCGCTGAACGTAGCTAAACACGCCTAAATGCAGTGCTCTAAAAAATTGGCCCCGTATCTGCATGTCACACTGCATGTTTTGTCGAAAGACGATAATCTTGCGTCTGGAGAGAGGGAACAAAACGTTTATTTCATGTTCTGCGCAAAAAAAATCAGTGAACGGGATTCTGTAGACGCTGCGTTAGAGTGTCTCGAGCATTCAGCGGAGGCGAACGAGCGCATGAAGTCATGTCACACGTCAGACATGAGCGCTACCTGGCACTTATCTTGGAAAACGAAGCGCGCGTCGTGTGCGCCCGTCTAGGAGGTGATAAGGTGTAGAACGCAAGGTGACGGTAGATGCGACCACCGTGCCATTTTAGCAGAGCGTTTTAAGCACTTGCCTTTTCGTGCAAGCATTGCAGTGTCAGCGCAGCTTGATAAACGCTACGGTCCTTAGAATGGCTTATGTATGCCTTTTCTAGTAAAAAGGCACACATACAGACTATTGACGCGTTGTTATGGTGCCTCAGATATGCAAATAATATCTTTTTAGTTGACAATCACACAAGTATGAACGCTGAATTTTGAGCAATATTGGTGGGCGCTGGCGATGGGGTGGCGGTTTTAGTTATCGTTTGGTGCCGTTAGAGTATCGTTAAGAGCGGACAAACAGACAAAGCAATTTTTTTTGTAGAAGGTCCCCAAGAAAGGCTATTATCATTAAAAAGGAAATTCAATCATTGATAGACTGAAATTAGTCGGTATACCAGCATACCCGCTTCGCAGCAAAGTGCCTACATGTGACCGAATTCACTTGCTATACCCAAAGTTGATGCCTGTCATTATCTCAGAACCAACGGGTTGAAACTTTAAACCAACTTATCTGGGAGCTTACGGATTGTTGGAACAGTAATACCCTTGGTGACAACAGCTGAACTCCCATTTTGCCGCTACACCTCTGTTTTGTGATTCGTTGCCGCTATGACGTGACATCATCATCGTCAGCCTGACTGCGCCCAATGCAGGGCAAAAGCCTCTCCCATGATGCGCCATTCGACTCGGTCTTGTGCTTTCTGTTGCCACGTTATACCCGCAAACTTTTAGTCTCATCTGCCCACCTAACTTTCTGTCTTTCCTTCGTGCATTTGCCTTCTCTGGGAATCCAGTGAAACACCCTTAATTACCACACGTTATCCTGCCTACATGCTACGTGTCCGACCCATGTTCATTTCTTTTTCTTGATTTCTACTATCATATCCTTAATCCCGGTTTGTTCCCTGACCCACTCTGCTCTCTTCTTGTCTCTTAAGGCTACAAATACCATTTTCCTTTCCATCGCTCGCTGCGTCGTCCTCAATTTAAGCTGAACCCTCTTTGTAAGCCTACAGGTTTCTGCTCCGTAGGTAAGTACTGGCGAGATGCAATTATTATATACCTTCCTCTTGAGTGATAGTGGTATTCTACTGGTCATGATTTGCGAGTGCTTGCCAAATGTGCTCCACCCCATTTTTATTCTTTTAATTACTTCAATCTTGTGGTTCAGCTCCACGCTCATTACCTGTCCTAAGTAGACATACACCTTAACAACTTCCAGCGCCTCTCCCCGTATCTCAAAGTGCTGTTTTCTGCTGAGATTGTTACTCTTTACATTAGTTTTGTGTGTATTAATTTTCAGACCTACTTTTCTGCTTTTCGTGTCCAGTTCAGTAATCATGAACTGTCAATTGTCCCCTGAGTTACTCATCAAGGCAATGTTCTTGATCCCTAACTCTTCCCCGTCTAGGGGCCTGAATACCTCATGTAAACACGCAGTGAATAGCATTGAAGTGATCGTGTCTCCCTGCCTTACACCCTGCATTATTGGGATTCTTTCATTTTTTTATGGAGAACTATGTTGGCTGTGGAATTCTTCCAGTATGTTTATGTAGGGTTGTTTGATGCCCTGATTCCGTAGAGTCTGCATTACTGCTGATGTCTCGACTGTGACAAACACCGTCGCGTAATCTTTAAAAGCTATGTATAGGGGTTGGTTGTATTCCGTTCATTTCTCTATTACCTGATTGATAGTATGAATAATGTCTATTGTGGAGTAGCCGGTACAAAATCCTGCTTGGTCCTTAGGCTGATTGAACTCTAATGTCGTCTTCCTTCTATTAGCTATTATGTTTGTAAACATTTTGTAGAGAACGGAGGATAAGCTGATTGGCCTCTAATTTTTCAAGTCCTTGACGTCTTCTTGCTTATGAATTAAGGTGATGTTGGCGTTCTTCTAAGATTCTGGTACCCTTTCTGTCAAGAGACTCTTCGTAAACAGGGTGGCTAATTTTTCTAACACAATTTCTCCGCCATCTTTTTGGAAGTCCGTTGTTACTTTATCCTCACTAGCGGCTTTGCTTCGTTGCATTCCTTCTAGGGCTTTCCTTACTTCCCCTGTCGTTACTGGTAGGATGTCGAATTTTCTGGGACTTGTCGCGACGAGAGAAGAAGAGACGTGAGATGTCGTCAAAGGCGGCCGATGGGGCCGTGCCGATCTCGCCACTATATTCCAGGCCTGAAGCGGAGCCACGTCGGCTACCAGCGTCCGCCACGCCAGGCGTGTCAGCTCGTTCTCCTTCTCGCGCAGCTCGAGCTAGCATCAGCTGCGCGAGAGGCGCGGCGCGGTGATCAAGAAAATGATGGTGATGATGATGGCACTACAGAGTATTATAGCTTCTCCGAATTCCATCCTGGTTCTTTTGGCTTCTGTACAGCTCGCTGTAGAACTCCTCCACCATCTCGACTATTCTATCCATATTAGGTATGACATTGCCTTTCGTGTTTCTCAATGCATACATTCGATTTTTGCCTATGCACAAGTCTGCCTTCACAGCTATTATGCTTTTGCCGCTTTTTACAGCTTTATACTTCTGCCACCTGCTCAATTATCTCCATGTTGTACCTTATGATGTCAGCTACCTTGCAACGCGCCTATTGATTAACTTTGAAAGCTCCATTAGCTCTATATTGTCGGTTGAATTTGAGGCTTTCATGGTTTGTCGTCTCCTGGGGTAGTTTGCCAGGATCTTGTCTACTGACTGCATCTCTAACTTCCATTGCACACTCTTTCATGATACTATTAAGATAATCATTCATTGTGTCAACGGTAACGTAGGTTATCTCATTTAGAGCCTCGAATGTATTCTGAAGCGAAACTCTCAATTTCTGTACTTTTCTTCTCCCCGCTTGCTCATTAACTGGCTTCTTGGGTATCAGTTTATGCCTTTGATTTCCGGAATCTATGTGAAATAAGCTCTTACCATTCTATGGTCATGACATCAGATCTGGCCAAGTACCTCTACATTCTGTATAATGCCTGGATATGCACACAGAATGAAGTCTATATTATTTTTAGTTTTGTCAATAGTACTTCGCCACGTCCACTTACGGTTAGCCAGTTTCTTGAAGGTATTCATAATCCATAACTTATTGCGTTCTGCAAACTCTACTAACTCCTCTCTGGCGTTTCTAGAGCCGATGCCATCCCCCCCCCCCCGCATGGTCTCCGGCATGTTTCTTGCCTACTTTGGCAATAAAGTCGCCCATAGGAATAGTATACTGTATCTTTACTTAATAATGACAGATTCTACGTCTTCATAAAAGAGTTCAAACGAATGATCATCATGGCTTGTAGTAGACGCGTAGGCCTGTACCACCTTCATCTTGTACCATTTGTGAAACTTAATTATGATACTTGCCACCCTCTTACTGATAGTATAGTATTTTTCTATGTTGCCAGCGATATTCTTGTGTATGAGAAACCTCTCTCATAGTTCCTTTCTGTCAATTAATCCACGGTAGCATAGGACGTGTCCCTTCATCAGCACTTTATAAGCCTCACATGTCCTCCTAACTTCGTTGAGCCCTATTACATTCCATTGAACACTCTCTAATTTCTCGAATAGCACAGCTAGACTAGCCTCACTAGATAGCGTTCTAGTGTTGAAAGTAGCCATGTTCAGATTCGAATGGCTGCCTGTTTGTACCCAGGGATTTTTAGCCGACGTGTCACAAGTCTGACCACCGCCTTGGACAGTTGCTTCGCAGTTGCTGAAAACTGAGGGCCAAGGGTTAATTGCTGTGTTCATGAGAGGTTGTGGCCAATTACTGCACCAGGGGGGGGGGGCAATCCTGCTCTGGTGAGGGAGTGCATTACCAGCAGATGGTTACCAGTGAGGCCGCACCCCAGACCTCTTTTTTTTAACGATTTCTTGCTCACGCATTTTAAGTAGATGTACAACTGGGAATGTTTACACATCTGTATTTGAACCAAACATTGTCATGGCATGCTTGGCTGCTGCGCTAAGCAGATGGTCTGTTGCACTTTATTAGCAATGGAGAAAACCACCTGACCGCCTATAGGCTCCCAACTTCACCTGGCTCGTAGCTCACCTCACCTTTTTTTTCTAGTTATTGGAAAATCTAATCTTCCTATTTAAAAAGGAACACCCTGTGTGCTTTTGAACTTTTGACCTTGTGAGCTTGTTCCGGATTGGTACCCTGAATGACCATTCTTTCCACGCGTTTGTTTTCTTCTATTAACTTATTCCTGTCACGCTCGATATTAACATTGTGGGTTTTAAAGTGTCCACAGCGTCGGAGTTTTGCTCATTTCGAGTGGTCGCGCTCCTACTTTTACGTTTCCAGTAAACTGACGAGTTGCGTGCACTTGTTTTCCGGCAAATCGGCTACGTCCACGTGATTCTTACGTTAAGCGTATACGTCGCGGGCGGTTGGAGTACAGGAAAAATTACACGCGAACAGTTTCTAGCTGCTAAAAAATAGATAGACGCTGCCTTTAAGACTGTATGCTATTTCGCTGACGTTTTATGGGTAGTAAAGAAAAAATCACTCTGGTAAATAGACACATCAGAAGAGTGTGGACGCTTGAGCGCAAACTATATCTAGTTTTTGATTACCTGTAGACGTCTGTCCCATGAAGCGAGCTTACTGAGTACGAAGTAACTGCAAACAGGGGGGTATCAAGTTCTTCCAACCATATAGTTTTCTAAAATTAACCAGAGTGGCTCCCCGATCCCCCGCGCGGCGTTTTAATGGTGTGACGATAGTTGTAGTGCGAGCGACGACACAGAGACAAGAAGGACATGAGCGCTCATGTACTTCGTGCCTTCTTGTCTCGGTGTCATCGTTTTGTTCTCGCGCTATAACTATCGTCATGCCATACCAACTAGCACAAGCTGCCACACGTCTAAGTTGTAGAGGTGCCCTTCCAAAGAGAGAGACAATAACGAAGCCACGCTTATTTCTTTCCTTTTCCCCTTAAAGACCCCCACAGACTCTGGAGCTGTGATCATTCAGAGACCTTGGAAATTATGGGTATGACATGTATTTGCCTAGTCTTGCCTGCGGGTGGCGAACGCACTTGTGGGTTCGTTTATTGCTGTTCGGTGTTGTTTCGAAGAAAAGAACAAACCGTTTTTCACTTTGTGACACGATTTGAGGCGGTAAGTCTAAAAAATTATAGTGGGGAAGCGTAACTGCCGAACATTTGCTGATTTTTGTTTTGTGACAAAGCAGCCTCGAGCCACGCGAAGCCAGAACGAGCGTTAAGTAGAAAGACTAGGCAAATTCATTTCATGCCCATAATAATGGTGGCTAGGGGGGAAGTGTAACGGGCGGGATCTGAGGGCTGCCCGAATGCCCACTAAACATGGTGGTTACATCAGATGGCATTACCTGCGCAATAGGTGCTGGTAGCGGCGTCTTGCCTCCATTGCGTATAGCTGTTAGACATTAGATCGGCTTGTTTTACCCAACCGCTTTCACACCCCACCCATGCTTTTTAAGACGACCCTGGCTCATATGGCTAAGAAAAATGTGTTGCAAGTTATGAGTGGTGTTAAGTGACAGAGTAAAAAAAAATAAAACGCGAAATGTTTTAAATTCTGACGGAACTAGCGTTCGCACAGACCTGTTCAGCACCTTTCCTGTGTCATCATCACATTCCGTTCTTTTTTCGCTGCTTTTACTGTGTTCCATGTGCTTTACCTGAGCGACACCATTTGCTCGCATAGATGGCTAAACTGATTTTAGAATTATTTTTTTTCTGTTGGTACAATAGCAACTCTTTACAATCATTATAGCGAGTATATCGGCTAAAGTGTTCAGCTTTAATTTTTTGCATCCGCCCTCCTCGTTCACCTTTAATTTTTAGCGCTTTTAAGGGAACTCTTCAGCATAAATTATTCAAATCATTGTAGTTGCAATTTCTCGTACCTTTTCTTTGAGATACTTAGATAGGAGATCGGGATGTTGCAGATGGTAGCTATTTTTAACATTAAAGACTTTTTCTTATTTTAGCGATCGTCCTCTTTACACTAAAACAAATTATTTTGTTGAATTATGACCTTGGATACAAAATAAACATATGCAAGAGAAACAGTGCAACGTGTTTATTTACGATACATTTATCGTCATATGCTTCTGACGCACATTTGTTGTCACATACTTTCCAATTACGTTAAGACGTCAAAATACTTGCGCCTTCTCAGCTTCAAGTCTTTCTGGCGCTCTTTTAGGACAATCTCATCTTTGAAGATTTTGTTCACAGATGTATTCGAGTGAACAAAAAAAACTGGACTGGTTATGCGGTGATTTCTTGGTTGTGAATTGTGCAGTCAACTTTATCTAGTTTGATTCTTGCAAGAACCGCATGAAATCATGTGCGCTGAAGGAGCTCAGTTTTTCGGCGGAAAGAAAGTAAATGCATCTTCCAAGGTTTTCATCCATCTGGCCAGATCTTCACAAGGATACAGTCAAATGCACTCACTACTGTTCGGTGCGACAATGGCTCTTGATTTTTTGGTGGCAAGGGCGGAAATTCACTCATCACAACAGCTTTTTCTTTGTTGTTGAACTTGCTTAACAACCCAGCCAGCAATGAAATAATTGTGAGACGGCTGTGACTTTTCTGAACAACATAGCTACAGTGATAGCTAATGATCAGATTATAAGCAAATGCCTATTTTCTTTTTTGCGTTCCTATCGTGCTATTTTGATATATGAACATCAATTAGAGGTTAATAAGAGCTTTTTTGGTGTTTTTATAGTGCCTATAAATTACTAATTTGGGTGTTCGTGCCTAAATGCCTATAAGTGCCTATAAATCCCTATTTTCCAAATGACCGCGCATATGAGCGCTATTAAAGCCTAAATTTGCTTCAGAGCGTTGGGTGAAACCGTTATTTATGTAAAAAAGGCAGCACTAATATTTCCACACACTATGATGTTAAACGAAGACAGAGCTGGGGCGGAGGTTGAGGAGTACAAAAAGCGCTATTTTTGCAGCCCTAAGTGGAAGAATGTCTCAGCGTCTGCAGGGGAAGGAGGAGAGAGAATTAAAAATGGGGTACGAAAATAAAAGTGACGTCTAGTTGCCGAGGACGTGGCCTTCTATAAATAGCTGCCCAGTGCCCCGAAGAAACTGATGAGCCCCCCTGAAAACCTTGGTGTTGCGGTGGGAAAGGAAGAGCAGGTTTTTCTGGGTAGCCGCGGGTAGCTGGAGAACGAATGAAACACCATGGAGGACCATTCATGGAATGCTCTTGTTGATTCAAGTGGTGGCGAATGTCGCCTGATCATTATACTTTATACAGCAAAGCCTGAGACAGGCGCCGGCATGTTTAGAGTCAACGGTTTATTTATCATACATTCACCATATGCTTGAATATGCTTGTTCTGTATGAGAGCCCTTGTCATATGTCTTTAAGTGACAAACATGAAAAAATACAGAACAGCGCTTCAAGGTTTGCCCTATGTCATTACTCAAAAATAGCAGCTGTAACAATATAAAAAGTTAACTAGGATGGGAATTACTGTCATCGCGTTGAATTAAACTGTGATCAAAACTCCTATGTCAAGCATTTCATGCTAAACTCACATTTGAAAATTAATGTACCTAAACAGTCCTCTTCGCGTAATGGTAGTTAAGATTTTAGATTGTCGTATAAGACATTTTTTTATTTCGTTTATGTAAGTTTTATGACAGAATGAAATGGCTTATAAAGAGAACAAAGAGTGTTGTGTCGATGAAGGCGTGTTTTCTTCGTCATTGTAACCCATCTGCTGCAGCGCCTTCAGGTACAAAATGTGATTTGCACGTGGCTTTTGTTTTGTTTGTAATTTACTGTTTAAGCGTCCCTCTGCAGGCGATATAATAAGTTGTAGTTAGACACTAGAACTTTTTGCGTGCCCAATGAAAAGCGTTCTTCCATGGTGATTTTTCAAATTGGTTCGCTTTGAGCCACCACAGCATGATGCGAAGAAGCAAGCTTGAAACCCTTGCCTCTCGTCCTATTCAATCATCGTGAGCCTAATTCCGTCCCTGTTTTCTTCGGTATCGGGGCTGGAGAATCACATGACGCATACGCACCAAGAACAACATGCGTAAGAAAGGTCATGCACGCATGACGTGCCCATGCCTACTCGTGCGCGTACGAAATTGATGTTTGTGTTGATTCAGCGATCTCTCTTATGTATTACCAGTTTCTGTTGGATGAATTAGTCAGTGCGTGTACTTTAAAAGAGCCGGCAAGGATCATGTATTGTGACCGCGATACACCACGTGGCTCCGCTGAAACTGCGGTCAGAGACGACGCACGAAACACAAGCTAAGCGTTGTCAGGGTTGGTGAAGGCACGATGCAGAAATGACGAGAAGACGAACGCAAGCGAAATGGGTAGTAGTAGTAGTAGTAGTAGTAGAAGTAGTAGTAGAAGTAGTAGTAGAAGTAGTAGTAGTAGTAGTAGTAGTAGTAGTAGTAGTAGTAGTAGTAGCAGCAGCAGCGGCATGTGTGGTTTTACGTAGAAAACCACGATATGAATATGAGGCACGCCGTAGTGGAGGTCTCAGCAAATTTGTCCAACTGTTGGCCTTTAACGAGCACTGACATTGCACAGTACTCGGGCATCTACTTTTTTCCATCCATCTAGATGTGACCGCCACGGCCACAATCCAACCGGTGGCATTCGGGTCAGCAGCGGAGCACCCTGTAGCGACTGGTCCACCGAGGCGGATGCTAAACGAGGGCCGATTAGTGAATAGCATCTCGAGGCTATTCAAAACAAAAATAAAAATAACAAGCTGAGATTCCGTTTGCATGTTTTGTTATGTTTTTCAGCGTTCATTCATCTTTCTGACTTTGAAAGTGCAGTGCAAAGACACAGGGGAAAAAAGACATAGAGACAAAGAGTGCTGTTTTTTCCCTTTGTCTTAATGCTTCCCTTTCAAAATGATATGAAGCAGCTAGTCCAAATCAAAGTACTCCTCATTCATGCTACACAACAGAACACGCAAATTGCACATGCCAAGTAGAATATCGTCACGCACACACTCTTAATGAGGTACCGTTTAAAATGCAGGATATAATCAGAAGACAGAACATTTTTTGTCTGTTTTTATATATATATAGCTAGCATTTAACGAAGTTCTAATGAAGAGCGTAGATTATGCGACGTCAGCCCACCAGTGTAAAGGAGCGACGTAAAAATAGGACCATTCCTTGCTGTACGTCACTCCCTTGATCTTGGGGCGCATGCCCGTGAGAAGGGCCAGTGGAATTTATTAGAAATTATGCGTTTTTCCATCACATGTACGTTTTCAAATCTTCACAGGAATTATCCGGAGTGCCCAGTGCACCATTACACTTGTAAGCTCGAAATGCTCAAACATAGAGAGGGGCCCTTTAAGGTGTTCACCAATAGGGGAGAAATTGGTCCTACGCGATTAGGCCTAGCATGCCTCCCATCTGGGGTATAAGTGGTCTGGTTATTTGCTCCTGCGCTGCCCTTCCCAGCCACAACGAAACAAAAGAGACACATGAAATTGTTAGTTGAATGGTGGACACTTGACGCACAATGATAGACAATAAAACGAAATACCACATACTGCGAATCGCGCGGAAAATGCATGCCAATGTTCAGTCGTTTGTATTTTTCTCCTATCTTAAATATCATAGTTCTGCTTCTTGCTGTAGATACAAGTCACTGACGTCGTTGTATTAGGATATTTCATTTTCTGTGGAAATTTATTGTGTCCTATATATATGATTTTGAGGGCCCTAAATGGGGTCTTACCTGCCTGTCTTTGGCACCTAAAACATACTTTTTAGTACCTAAAAATCCGGCCTATAGTGATAACTACTTAAAAACTGCAGTGTAGACCTAGCACCATCAACGCTTAATCCAACATGTCCTCAATGATATCCCGTATCCCGAAAATGGAATTACTTGAGGCTGGCGACGAAATGTCAAGGAGAGATTTCACAAGCTATGCTAGGGTGTTGCCACTCTTGGGTAGTCTCGAATGATTATGAAAAAGGTAGGCAATTTACAGTAACTGAGAACTGTGCGATATTCGGATGGTCGTTAGTACGCCAACCTTGCCTAATTATCCCGAAAACATTTTCCAGTTTGTCCTGGCTCAGTCAGGCGGTTAACAAAGACTATCAACAGCAAAAGTTTGCGGGACGCAAAATGTTCAGTAAAGCTGAAGTATCGCCTTGTCGGAGCATGTTTTTTGGAAAAAAAAATGTTGTATACTTCACTTCGCATTCGACCTACAGAGTCTCCAGCTTGATTACCTACAAGCATTAAGCACTTATATAGCACAAATTCACAATTCTTGTGGATCGAACGTTCCGCAAAGTTCTGCTCTTTATAGTACCTGACCAGTATGGTCAGATTACTGAAGGGAATGGTCAGAAAACCAACAGTGTGCTGGTTCACAGAACACAAACCAGAACACGTGGGCAGACAAACAATGACGGCGAAGGCGAAGCATCTGAATGAGGCAACGGCACAGCACAGGGAGAACAAACGAGCCCAGGCAAGCATGGCGAGCACCTATTACTACAACAGCGCCCCTTGCGGCAGCCAGAATTTTCATTTGCGCTTCGCGCGCCCCTCCCTCTGTTACAGCGAGAATGCAGCACGCGTCACACGCGTCATCTAGCCACCATACTCGTGATTCCCATGCCCGCTGAAGCGCCTTGCCTTGCAGCTCTCATAGGCACTAGCGCCAGAGTTCCCTATAGTGAATACTCAGGAAACTCTATCCTTCCAACCACGGCCGGGTTAAGGCGCCATCAAATCATCTGCAAGCAAGGAAGAAGAAAGGAAAGAAAGAAACAAAGGAAAAAAGTAGGAAAGACTAAATGAAAGAAGAAAAGAAAGAAGGAATTAAGAAAAAAGAAGGGAAGGTAAGAAAGAAAGGAGGAAGGAAAGAAGGAAGAAGGAGAAGAAAGAAAAGAAAAGAGGGAAGAAAATGAAGGAAGAAAAGGAGAGAAGAAATTGGGAGAAAAGGAGGGAAAGAAAATGAATGAAAGAAAGGAGAGAAGAAATTGGGAGAAAATTAGGGAAAGAAAGAAAGAAAAGGAAGAAAATTAAGAAGGAACTGAAGAAAGACAGAAAGAAGTAAAGATAGGACAATAAAGAGAGAGAAAAAGGAAGGAAATATGGAAAGAAAGGAGAAAGGAAGAAAGGAAGGACAGACAGTGGAAAAAAGAAAAGGAGAAAATAAGGAAAAGAAGAAAAGAAAAGAAGGAAAGAAGAAAAGGAGGAAGGTAAGAAGAAAGAATGGAAAGGAGGAACAAAATAGTGAAAAAAGAAACGAGGAAAACAGGGAAAGAAACAATGTAAAACGAAAGGAAAAGAGGAAGAAAAGAAAGAAGAGAATAAGGAAGGAAGGGAAGAAAGAATTGATGAAGAAAAAAGGAAGGAAAGGGAGAAATAATGAATGATCGCAAGAAGGAAGGAAAGAAAGAGGGAAAGAAAGAAGGAACGAAGAAAAGAAAAAGTCACAGCTTTGCCTCAAAGGCGAAGCAATGAACGCGATAGCAACAACTTGGAAGGTCAAGCGCAGAATGGCTAGCAGTTCCAAACGTGCCCGGCTTTCTCACGCACAAATGACTCACGAAACGTACTCGCACGTACCAAGAATGCAAATAAGCGTCTCAGTAGTTACTTCACTGTGTCCGAAAAGCACGTATTTTCGCAAATGGAGGCTGTGCAATGAATGCAGTGACCTTTGTGCATCCCGTAACTATAACAGAATTGTTCCAGTGCAAGCCTCACGCCAGCCAAAACGTATGATTCTCCCCACCAGGAGATGAGGGCGCGCGAGAGATCATCCACTCCCCTCCTCTCAGCGGGCTAAAATACGCGTGAGAGCTGAGAGCCGCCGCGTGCTCAATGCGCCATTTTGCTGGTAATGCTGAAAACACGATAGACCCCCCCCCCCCCCCGAGATGCCCGCTAACAGCGGTAAGTGGTAGATATAAATAGCTTGCCGTTTGAAAGCTAAAGGAGGTACCCCGTGGTGGCTCAGTAGTTATTGCTTCGCATTTTGCGACACGGAGGTCCCACGTTATATTGCGCGGGCCGGAGTCTTTCTTCAGGGATTTTTTTTCTTTCTTGTGTTTTCATATATATAGGTATGTATACATATACGGTGCATGACGTCGGCGACGGTGGCGAAATGCAGCTGAGAGTGTCCATATAATTGCTATCGCAATGAAAGCGCAAGGCAGTATTGAAGGTGACTATGAGATGCCCGCGTCGTTCCAACATGTGTGTCCAAGTGGAAACAAACGCGCGTGCATGCGCTTTTGACTGGATGTGGTGCGCGAATGCACGTGCGCGGATATTGCCTGAAAGTTGTACTTGGGGTCAGGATGGGAGAACTATAAGGCTAGTTGTTGCGGGATCAAGATTTAAGTGCCGTGCGCTTGTGCGTGTAGACGGAGGTGTGATCCAACCCTCGTGTACATGTTCATTTTGTGTTTGTTTCAGCTACTGGGAGAGAAAGTGACAACTGCATACAACAGCAACAACTATAGTCAACAAAGTTGGAGAGGCTTCGACTCGCGACGCTTCACCTAAGCTACCTTATTCAGTTCTCTCTTTTCTACAGGGATTCGCCTTAAATATTACTCAGCAAAGGTGCCTCGTGGGTATTATAAGTTTCTAGGGCAGGTTGTTGGAAGCGATGCAATGTCACCAATGGTCGCGCTCCTGAAATGCTTAAGGGGGCGGAAAGACTATTCACAATAAACGCTCCTCCATGTTTTGTTTCGTGGCTTGTGCTAAGCTAGTGTTAAGCTGATGCCAAAATTTACCTGTTTCATTTATGGCCGGAACATTATTGTGGATGACTGGGAGCACCATACTTTACCAACTATGGTGTAAGCTATGGTAGCCTGTGTTGGCGGGAACGTGTTACAAGTAACGCCGTTACCCATAACACGTTACTTTTTTCAGTAACTTTAGCCGCGCCGCAGTGGTCTAGTGGCAAAGGTACTCTGCATGCTGCTGGCTCATGGGGCACGGGATCGAATCTAGCCTATGGCGGCAGCTTTTTTGATGTAGGCGAAAATTTCGTGGGCCCGTGTGCTCAGATTTGGGCGGACGTTATTGAACCCCAGGTGGTGAAAATTTCTGGAGCCCTCCACTATGGCGTCTCTTATAATCATAAGGTTGTTTTCGGACGTGAAACCCCAGGTATCACTAATTTTCGGTAACGCAGTAACGTACTCGTTACTATTTCGTAATAGTAACTGGTAACGTACTTACAATAACATTTTTCAGTAACGTGTGGTGTCATGTTACTCGTTACTTTTTCATCCTGTCTGCGCCATTTTCCCAGAGCTCACCTCACGGAATTATTCTGACACAACGCCAGACAGCTGCTGGCCTGCCATGCGTGAACAAAGAAGGGTGTGTGTGTGTGTGTGTGTGTGTGTGTGTGTGTGTGTGTGTGTGTGTGTGTGTGTGTGTCTGTGTGTGTAAATTACGGGTTGAAATTTTTCGCAGACACACCGACTCCTTGCGGGGAAAGTTGGGCCATCGCCATGCACAGGCTTGAATAAAGCCGTGAAATCCTGCCAAGAGAAACGTATGCGGACATGCTTTTTTGTGTAACTGGGTTGTAGCAGGTGCAATGCTGTCATCTGGCATTTCTGTGTTCAGATGACAGGCTGCCCGAAGGGAAAGCGCATGGACCGGTACCGGTTTACTCTATTGGCCTGGGATGCAACCAATGGCGGCGCTGCGAACTGCGCTTGTGTAACGTCACTTCGAGGATTAACGCGCTTGCGAGGCGTGGCGCCATATAGAAACCACCGTCACGGTAAAACTCGGCAAAGCAACAGTTCAATTAGTTATCTTCTGTGTGGTGGCTGCCGACGCTGTTCTAATAAACATGGGATGTCCTGCTTTTAACGCTATTTAAAAGCACAGCACTCGATTTCGTAAAACTGCGACCACCTGTCCTCCGCGGCGAGTGCTGCGCATTGGTGAATTACTGCTCTGTTCCTCTATATGCTCACCCACCCGTGAAAAGAGCGTTACCTTTCACAACTATCCTAAGTACCAGAAGCTGGGGAAGAAGTGGATAGTCGAACTCAGAAAGGGAAAGCGTCCCACGCTTTTATCGACCGTCTGCGGCAAGCACTTCACTGACAGTGACTTTTGCCACACCCGCCCTGCGTTCCACTTTTCGGTAAGCTTGCAACCGTGTTGCAGCACCTCGCCAGTATTTCAACCATTCAATTGCACGTAGGCAACAAGCGTAGGTGACTTGCACCAGGTGAGGTGCCGTCCCAAAACCTAGCGTGAAGGCTCTTAGACAGGGAGCCGACAAAATGCCGCCTCCGAATCGCCTCGCGTAAGCGCGCCTCGTGAGCGTAGCAGAGTGGCAGCAGGACATCTGAGAACAGTTTTATTTGCTTGGTTTACGTACTTATATGTGTAGTTTACTGATTAAGACAAGCGCGTGCCTAGCGCACTGCTTACCATAAATTCATAAACGAATTACTACTGACGCTGTTTAGTGCACATTCACTAAAAGGTGTCACACAATCTTTTTGGCATTGTGCGCAGTATGAACAAACAGTGATACCATTTGTTATATTCTGGTACCCGAACGACGGCTCTGTTCGGTCTTGATAATGAACTACTTCGTGATGTCGCTCTCACTGAACAAACATTACATGAGACTAACTGCATTTATTTGCATTGGCCAGACGTTGCATTAACGTGGAAATTGCCCCCTTCCCGAGTCACACCAGCAGCTGCCCCTCAATACTCCTCTTACTGCGATACAACACGAGCTCGCGCCCCGCCAACGCCCTGTTGCGGTCGAAAGGAAGGTCGCTGGAGGATACGAAAACAAAACCCGGTCTCTTGTGGTAGCGTGGTGTAGCTTCGGGTTGAGGAAACGAACGCTTACGAGATGGGGATACGAAAAACAAACAGGTTTATGGCACTATTTACACTTATTTACAGCATGGTAGGTTAGGAGTTCACAAACCACGAACGTGGTGGTTAAACCAGTTACATGGTTCAGAGCGACTGTCCCGCACTCTGCAGCGTCCTTATAAGCCCTGTCGGGCACACCAATCATAAGCCTTGATGGCCTTGATGGGAACACCAATCACACACACACACAACAGGTGAGGAGTACGAGCATGCACGGCGCACGTGAACATCTAATTTTGAGTCGAGATCACTGCACTGAAAGGTGGCGCCAGAGGGGCTCTTGATCGTCGTGTGTGTCGCTGGTCGAGGGGTCCCAAGCTTCGGCACAGCAGACATCAAACGGTCCGCCAATCTGTCCGCTCAATTAGCAGGGCACTTTGTGGCGGCGGTCGCCGTTTCTTCAAAGGAAGACGCTGTCTTTGTTGTCCTTCTCTGGAACGGCTTACAGCTTCGTGGCGACACGACGTCTCATCCTCCGGCTAGCAGGGACAATACCTGGCGGGCATAGGCAGCCGATCTAGTCGGCTACCTCTTTGAGGATTAAGAGAGCGCTGCTCCCCCGTCAGCTCTCGACGCTGGTTCCAAGAAAACTGGGGTTCCAGGCGTGGAAACGCTGCCCGGCTACGCTTCTCAGCGACAGCATGGCGCCTACCGATGGCAGGTCATAACAGCTTCCCCCTCGGCAGATGAGTCACGGAGGGCAGCAGTCAACACTGCTGCTTGCAGGGACGACGAAAGGGTCAGTAGTTGAAATGCCAGGAACTGGCCTTCGCTTGTGTCATGGTCCAGGTGATTGCCGAATCTTCGACAGCATCTCTGATACTCGACCACATGTACAAGCAAGCACTCGGCCCCCTTCGAACAAACCGAGCCAAAAGAGGGCTGGCAAACCAATTTTCTTTACTAGCTTTAACAAAAAGCTCACACTCAAAACTATCAGGACTCACTTGCGCTGAGAAACCAAACGTGCTACCTTACACAAATTTACATAATAAGATCCACGAAAAAAACTAAAATATCAATTTTGATACATCAAGAGCACCCCAGAATGGCTTAGAAAGAGCGGCTGAGCGCGTCAACGTTTCCATTCAATTTGCTCTTTACCTAATGCCAAAATTATATTTTCGAAGAATCAAGCTCTGCCTCACAAGGCGACTGTTCTTTTATGTCACGGTTTGCAGCCAAGTAAGGAGAAAATGGTCTGTCCCTACTTTAAATTTAGCACATCTGAGATAACACTGCAACTGATGAATGCCCTACACAAGGCAAGCACACTCCTTTCCTGAAGCACAGTAGGTTATCTCACGAGAGCCCAATTTCCGGCTCAAGTACAGTGCAGCTTTGCTTGTTACCATTGTCGTCCTGACATACGGCTGCCTCCTTCCTTTCATCGCCGACTACTTTCATCGGTTCTGCCCCACTGAGAGCATCGGTCCGGTTCCGGATTCAGCGAGCGCTAAGATTGTCCTAACGTCCGTTTTTGTTTACGTGTACCAATAACCGTCTACTATTGAGACATTAAGCTCACCAGCCTCCCGAAAGCTTAACCTAAGCTGTGACCTAACGGTCTACCTCAACGGTTAGGGAAAGCTTGAGGATCTGCTCATGATCACTAGATCACTCATTCTTCAAATAAGACAACAACAAAAAGTAAGAAACACTGCCTTCTAGCAGGTTTGTTCGGTTAGTTACCTGTCTTTGCTAACGCCTTTGATTAAAAAAAAACACTGAGTTCTTCTGAGCGCTTTCAATTATTCTCATTTTTACAGCGTTGCAAACTACATGGTACTATTAACCAAACCATAATCCCTCACAGTTTTTCTCGCATACTTACATTACGTTGTAACACTCTGTGTACAACACAAAAATAATCCTAGGTGCTATACTCCTAATAATGCACAGGTTTTATGCTAAAATCCGGCATCCAATGATCCTTCAATTCTCAATGCGCGCAACGACAACTCCACTGTGTCGCGCCAAACTTAATCAATATACGAAATCATTCGGTTTATTCTAACATCTTCCTCAAATGCTCATTCACAGCCACATTCCCATGGCAGTGAAGGCATACGATGTTCGCACTAAACCTTTGAAAAAAAACTAGAAAAATGACACCTTTTCTCGGTTTTTACCTTACACAAAATTTTCGCACACATGATTAAACTAATTCGATGCAGACTTTCAACCTTTGGCTCGGCGGTTTTACTTTCTGAAAATTTTCCACCGCATCACGTAACTTACCAAATTTAAACTGGTTGAAATCTGCATCTCCAATGCAATACTGAGTAGCCATAATTAACCCGCCTGTGCAAAAGTTACTCACATTGACCGCCCCCTTTTCTCATGGTTCCTTTAATCGTACACGATGGGGTCGCGGCTCCCGGTGGTTTTCGAAGCACGCCAGAGACTACAAAATGCACAAACTCTAAGCAGTGCACTGCCGTCATACCTCCTTTTCCACTTCTTCCTGTTCCTCTCAGGAATTTGAAAAGGACGCTAGAAACAGGGTTGAGACAGGGGACATTGTCTCTTTGTGCTCGCCCCGACGTGGTTTTTAACCACTCTGCGCTTTCGACTTTGATCCTTCAGGCAAGGCCGCTTTCCAAAGTTGTCGAACGCAACCGCGCTTTTCGTTGGGGTAACGCACCTCCTTTCCCCCCTCTACACCTGGCTTGCCGCTTGTACCTCTCGGAATGCCACCACGGACGTTTCCTGGAACGGATTAACGGCCTACCCTCTCGTCTTTCTTGTGACTGAGTGGGGCCTGTCCTAGGCTTGCGCAGTGACGAATTGCCTCCGCTTCTTCCCTTTTCTGCGATGTTTGCAAACCAGCTCGGAATTATCGCTGCACTGCTGAAGCGTGGCGTTCTTGCTCTCATCAGCCACTGCGCTATCCATGCCTACATTTGACGATGTCGAAACGTCCTCTTGAGGCACAAAGGAGGTTTCCAGCATCTTACTGGGCCCATTAGGGCTGCTGGCACCTTCCTCATGCACGCAAGGAGCGTCTTTCGACATCGTACCTTACCTCTAGACCAGCCAAGGCCTCGTTCTCTACATGCTCTACATTGATGCATTCGAAAAATTCGCGGGCCCTTCTCTGGCGCAAACTGTTCCTGTCGGTTTTTATGAGGCGCCTCAACTTCCGGCGCTTTGCGACGCGCCTCGCTTTCAGACTCCGGTGCGAGTCTTTCTTTCTTTTTGCTAACAGAAGTTCCGAATCTTCTGATCAGCTCTGCTTTGATAACTTCATAGTTGTTCGCGTGCTGCTCACTGAGTCGCGCAACAACATCCGCTGCCTCGCAGGGCAGAACCGTGCGTAGCTTCTGAGACCAGGTGTCTCGCTCACACTTCAGTTGACTACACTTTCTTTCAAAGAGTCTAAGATACAGGCCCATATCCCATGATACCTCATATGGCTGCATGTACCTAGACATCTCGAACTCTGCCTCATTTTCGAGAAGTATTCCTTGGGGGGTCCCAACCTCATACTCAACTCATAGTCTTGTTGAAAACTTTCTCTTGAGGCCTTCTCTTTCGTCTCCACTTCTTTCCTTCCATCTGAGCTGCTCTTAACTTTTTTTCAATAATGAGGTCCCATTCTTCGCTTAGTTCCTCATCATCAGCCCCCAAATCATTAATCGTTTGAATGATTGTGGGTTTTCGTGCCAAACCCTTTGTATCGATCCCCAATTCCTCACACAACATCAACAAGTCTGACTTCTGCAGCTCCCGTAAGTCCATGATCGTACTGAGTGCTCGCTACTTCCAAAACAACTGCCCGAAACGGCGAAACTGAGTCTTTCGGCAAAGTTAACTACCAGTTCTAAAATTTTAACCCTCTTTTAGAACCTGGTTCACTCAAAGGAAAAGCCAAGCACTCACCCATACGTGATCCATGTCTCGAGCCAACTGATTCCCTTGGGCCGACTGTTGTTGTCACTTGTAGCTTCGTATCCCACCGTTGATCACCAGTTGTTGAGGAATCCCACCACTACCACCAGTTGTTGTGGCTCAGGGTGCTGAGTCGTATCCCACCTTCTGCCAACCCGTTGTTGCGGGTCGGAAGGAAGGTCGCTGGAGGATACGAAAACAAAACCCGGTCTCTTGTGGTAGCGTGGTGTAGCTTCGGAGTTGAGGAAACGAACGCTTACGAGATGGGGATACGAAAAACAAACAGGTTTATGGCACTATTTACACTTATTTACAGCATGGTAGGTTAGGAGTTCACAAACCACGAACGTGGTGGTTAAACCAGTTACTATGGTTCAGAGCGACGTCCCGCACTCTGCAGCGTCCTTATAAGCCCTGTCGGGCTCCTCCTTCTTGATGGGAACACGAATCACACACACACAACAGGTGAGGGGTACGAGCATGCACGGCGCACGTGAACATCCAATTTTGAGTCGAGATCACTGCACTGAAAGGTGGCGCCAGAGGGGCTCTTGCTCGTCGTGTGTGTCGCTGGTCGAGGGGTCCCAAGCTTCGGACAGCAGACATCAAACGGTCCGCCAATCTGTCCGCTCAATCAGCAGGGCACTTTGTGGCGGCGGTCGCCGTTTCTTCAAAGGAAGACGCTGTCTTTGTTGTCCTCTCTGGAACGGCTTACAGCTTCGTGGCGACACGACGTCTCATCCTCCGGCTAGCAGGGACAATACCTGGCGGGCATAGGCAGCAGTCCAGTCGGCTACCTCTTTGAGGATTAAGAGAGCGCCTGCTCTCCTCGTCAGCTCTCGACGCTGGTTCCAAGAAAACTGGGGTTCCAGGCGTGGAAACGCTGCCCGGCTACGCTTCTCAGCGACAGCATGGCGCCTATCGATGGCGGTCATAACAGCCCATATCTGCAATCTAAGCACAATTATCTGAAATTTGGTAATTTTATGCTGCTTTGCATTTCTAATAGATGCCATGAACGGTCGATTGACTGCCGAAGCAGCAATTTAAACAGCTGCTCCGCAGTAATTATCCCATGTGTTCTTTGCGAATCCCAGAGTGGCAGAAATCAGCGATTCTAACGCATATCCTCCTGTGCACTGTCACTATCAGTTGCACTGCAGAAAAAATATGTCAAGAAAGAGAGCAGGCATATCTTTTTCTTTAAAATTGTTGTAAGAACTAACGCTCTTTTCACGGGTGGAGGAAGCACACTCAGGCACAGAGCAGTACTTCACCATTGCGCAGCAAGTCCACGTGTTTGCAGGACCAGAGCCGCCGACGGTGGTGCAGTCTCCATTGAAGGCATCGGTGGCGCACATTCAATAACATGGCCTGCGTCGTACACTTACGCGCCGTAGATGAGACACCGCGACGTTTAGTTTGCTGTATCTATACATGCTTGTAGATGCTGGAGAGAGGCACGCTTATTAAAAATTTGAAAACACCGAACTAATTAGTATAGCATGGACGGAAACTGCAGATGACGAGAGTGAACACTCACAGGTAGTTTAACTTTCTCATTAGCAACGTGGTCGGGGGCATTGGCATGCTCACCGGCCATCTAGGAGGTTTCTTGATTCTGCCTGTAGAGCTGCAACTAAAACTAATTCATTACTGCACTCGAAAAATTTCGTTGTGAGCGGTAGTTGACTTTCGCGAGGCTGTTTACTCAACTAAGTTCCCGTCAGAAGCAGACAATCCGCGCACAGGATTAGCGGCTGCTGCAGCATGGTTAGGAAGCGGAGTCCACATTCACAAACTGACGTTCACACGTGAGAGGGCGCCACTCCAAGATCTAGAGGCCAATACCACGTGTTCATTGTGACAGCTTGGTCAGTGCGGGGGGAGGGGGAGGGCAAAGAACTTTTCTCAGAAACTTCGGCATTATACGCCCACAAATTCGAGTAAAAAAGGAACACACTCTCTGAGCACAAAGTGTTGAACGACCACCACATCGAATTTGACAAGTTCCCGTTTTTACGACTTGGACATCAAATACTATAAGCGGTTTTTTTGTGCCATCCTGGCACATCCAGGAGACATCTTCTCACATCAACCTGTCTACAGGTGTGCTGCCAATCGAGAGTTTGTCATTGCAGAATTTCGCGAAAGAAAAGCCTTTAAAAAAAGGCGAAAAGAAAGCGAGAAGTTAATTGATTTCTTGCAGCACAAAAAAAGAAACATTTACTTGCTACCTTGAGTGGCGTCCCTCTGCTTTAATAAAGCCCAATAATAGCACTGTCTCAAGAGTGCTGTGGCCTACCACGGTTACAGATAGCTAGCTACACGGCATACATAACCGCTGTTAGTACAGTAACCGGAGTAATCGCAAACAGGTGATTCGATGTCAGATCGACACAGATCCCAAGAAAGGAAATCTTGGATTTGATTAAGTATTTTACATTTTATCCACATACTACCCAAATTACCGAAAAGTAATTAATTTTTAAGTGCAAAATTTAGGAGACAGAAAATATCGAGCACATTAAAAACGGAGTGACCAATTTCATTGTTCAGCGTCCTCGAAAGTGCATGATGATGCAACACATAAACATTGCTTTTACAAAAAGGACATTTTCTATATGAAATGTTTGCGCAACAAAAAGTAAACTGACATTGTGAGAAACTTGCAGAGTGTAGGAAAGTACGTTTCAAAATTTTATTATGGTTGCTGCCAAATTGTTGCTACACAGTTTATAAATTACACGCCCGCAAATTTTCGCGGTAATTATTCATGTTAAAGTGTACGAAAAATGTTTCTGCTTCAATATTTTTCTCTGTAACTGGCAATAAAGCAATCCTTTACTACTACATAGTTACGCATTTGTTTTGTTAGTGGAAGCCTGTCGTCAAAATAGGCCTTTTTTGCATGGGTGTGTGCGCATACACAAGATTTTGGTGGCCAAAACGCGAATACATGTGTGAACCAAGCAACATCTAAAGTCACAGACATGCTAATGCCCCCCTCCCTCCCCCCCCCCAAAAAAAAGAAAGTGCCAATGAAGACCTTCGCGATGGCCTACTGGCACGCGGCGAGCAATATGAGAGAGCAATGGCTACCGGTTTCGATTCCTGCGATCCCCACTGGAGGTTTCGTTCGGACGCGGAAAAGGCCGACCTCTGTGAATAACTTGATAGCTCGGTGATGTTTTCTTTGCGAATAGCGTGCATGATTGAACCTTATGTCATCTATAATGTCACATCAAGAAAAACGACTTCACCATGCACCGCAGAGCCAGAAGTCATTGAATGTAACTCTATGGACATCTTTAAGCTTCTATAACATTGATAAGGTCAGGCACACTAAAGTTTGCATAAATAATTCTCGTCGATGGAGCATAATGGGTCAATGTCTTGGTTAGATGTTTCATATGAAGCATAAATTTCAGATTTAAAGCATAGCACTGTAGATTCCGGCAACGAAAACACACTAATTAAAACTAATAATTGCGGAGCAATGGCAGACGTAACTTCTGTTACTTTTTGTCGGTAATGGTAACGTGTTACCTTTTTTGAAGGTAATGTAGGGTGTAACGTGTTCGTTTTTGTTTGAGCAACCAGTAATGTATTTAGTCACTTTTTTTCGGCAATGTGTACAATGCTGATGGTAGTTATCTATAGGCTTCTGATCTCCGTCTATCATTTCTTTTCGAAAATATAAATATTCGCTGCATTATTGGTTGTCACCAGGTTTGTGCGATCTCGTTTTGGGGTCTCTTTTTCGGCTCGTCTCTAAGAAGAGATGCCGTTTAAAAGAGGCTGTCCCGCATCGAACACACCAGACTAAACATTGACACCAAGCGACCATGTATGAAATCGCATCGAAACGATGAAGTAGATCGATTGGTCGCGTTGGCAGAAGCCCTGGACACGGTGGAGGCGCGCTTCACCCGTCATGATTTCGTCACTCGGTTGCACAACATGTCGACGAATACATTTGCAGAGCCGAATTTCGATTTATGATACACGTTTGGTGCACCCGCACGGAGAGCAGCCCCACCATTAAGTTCGGGTGAACTCATCTCCACTAGCCGTCGAGGCAGCGCCTTGTTGCAATGATCGTTGCGCGATAGGCTTTCTTAGGTACCTGGCTTACACGTGCCGATCTCTAGACGTCATTAACAACGTTTTTTTTTAACTTATTACTTATTTTGTCATGCGTTCTGTTTGTCTTTTCCACCCACTTTATTGCATAAGCCGTGGTCTTGCGATGTACATCTTCAAGATGTACAGTCAAGACTCCGAGTTTCCTGATATGTTCAGGCTAGGCGTGTTCTTCGGCTGAATACCTTAGCTTATAGGTTCAAAATCAAAATGTTTTGATGCAGCATGCCTTCAAAGTCTTTTAAAGGAATTTTACTTCTAACCAAGTAATCGGACAAATGTTGTGTTAATACTGCAGTAAAGCGTGCTGTTCCCATAAAAAGGAAAATAAATCGGGAAGAGTTTAGAAAATTATCCTGTTGTAAGCTTATTTACCGCGAGATAATTCACTGAGCTATGAACTCACACAGCAGGCGTGTACTGCCAAACCTTTCAGTAAACTTCGCGACGTTACCCAGCGTGTCCTTCGATCACTTCAGCGTCGCCTGTTATTGCCTCCGAAATTCACATACAAATAACACCTTTTTCAAAGTCTTTGTGGCGCACGACACACTGCCCAATTTTTGAATCAAGAATGTTATGTATTGTACTTAGGTGGCCTTCACGTCGACCTTCAGGAGGCCATGACACAGTTTTGCAGCTATTTGGGGTCTTCAGCAGAGAGTAGAAGTAAAAAGAGGGTCTATTATGCCTACAAAAATACCAAAAACACAACGTAAAAGAAAAATATTTTTTTTCCGAGCTGTTTTATACCGAGCTTAGCGGTATAGCGGGCTTACCGAGATAGCGGGATCGAAATGTGCATACGCAGTAACGTACGTGACGCGTACCGCTCACCGTACGCACGCTATTTTCCAGATTTAACGGTTACCATGTTAGCGTGGTGTACGTAGTGTACGCAAACATGGCAGTGCTTTTGGATGCCCGCTTCGAAGTGGTTTCGGTGCAGTTGTTAAGATAGCTTGTTCGCAGTAAACGACTGTTTAAAATGACTTCGCCGGCCTTCAGTTAGCTTCGATAACAGAGTATTACGGAGACCTTTGCCTAACTTTTAAGATAGCTTCCCATTTCGAACGCCTGTAGGCCTAACTAAAAGATCGATGTAAACAAATCAGCAACATAAATATTTTCACGTTTTGTGCTATGTTCATACTTATTTGCCTTTATTATTACTAAAATGAACTTGTAACATTGCTTCACGTGGTGACACCGGCAAATATTCTCGTTTTCTTTTCCTTTTCTCTGTTATCTAACCTTATTAAACCCCCGATAGGTGGCGCCACCATCCAAGCCTGGACACGTAAACCAAGTAAACGATATCCCGCTAAGCTATAAGACACTCTCCGCAGCGAGCGTTTGCTGCACGGCAAAGCTATTCCCTTAGCCCCACTATCACGCTATAATATTGCAACACAGATGCAAATACTTACGGCTAAAATAGGGTAACGCCTAGTTTGGCCATTTTTCTAACATATTTCTATGTCTTAACCACAACCATGGCACACTTGGACGAGCCTAGAGAGCGCAGATTACATTATGGTCTAACATTTTTATTGTTTTTACATGGAGAGAACAAGCAACGATGTCGTCGTCGAGAGCAGGCTTTTGAAATCGGGCGGAATAATATAGTCTTGCTATTCCGTCATCCAGACCTCAACTATTGAGGTAGCTTGTTTCAAGCATCGTTGTCGCTGTTGCTGCAAGGTCGAGTATAAGAAATCAAGCTGAATCGCAGAATAAACGGTAGGGCAACATCTCAGAGCGTGACAGATAACGCTATTACAAGCAATGATGACCGATGCTCCTGTGTTTTGTTACGACCCTGGCTGGGGAACTTGTGCTCATCATTAAACATTGCTATATATATAGCTCTCAGAGCTCGGCCACCTTCAAGTGAGTCATCGACAGAGCTGTACAGCTACACTGGGCAGCCGATGTAAGCTTGCTGACGTGGATTAATGAAATGTAATTGAAGCGCATGCACATGCCAACATAACAAAAGGACATGAACGCGCACGCACGCTGAATACATACAGCCATGTCACTTTGTCAATGCGCTTTTGTAGTGTACTTCCCTGCATGCGTTATAATCATATTTCTCAGTCAGATACGAGGACGTTTCTTTCAATCCCAGTTTAGCGCTTCATGCTTCTTCTGCTGGAAAAGCGTTACTAAAACAGATGAAAGCTGTGACAAAACAGAGGACTTGTTCTCAAATGTTCCACGTAAGATGTTATTTATCTTTATCCTGCACATCAAGGCATCGCGTAGGGTAGTGAGTGAAACTTGCAAAACTTGTAGTATGAAATTAATATAAGTATATTCAAATATCCCACTGATGACAGAACCGCTCGGTTATTTAGGCAGTGGAGACGGAAAGGCGGTTTCAATTGTTGCAATAGCAAAGTTAGGACAGAGCAGAAGAAACTAGGAGGGAGACGCAGGAAACTCACCAGGTAGACTACACTCTCTATATAGGGGCCTGAAACACTTTTTCTGAGTAGTCATCGCATGAATTCACTGGAGGAGCTTACTGCCTCACGAATTCACCAACGCAACAATTTTCAGAATCCACAGGGTAGGGTGAAGTTACAAAGATTTGTCACACACTGCAATTGCATACCCCTATTTGTCGTCCTGACGAAAGCACTGGAAGCTAAACAGGCAGGGATGGCACGGAGGAAGAAAATACGTGACGTGTTTCTCGGGAACTGGAGCACTTTTTTTTCGAATGCGTGGCTCTGCAGCGCGATCGTGCGCGCACGCGTGGACAAATCGTCTCCCTTGGCAGCCCCTGTAACGACTTTGCGCGAAATCCTTAAATCAGCCAATGGCTGATACCAAGATTGGGACGTAGTGGTTTTGAACCTGCAGTGTCATATGTAAATAGAAGACAGGGCGATATTTACGTCACTTTTTTAGCAAAGGGCCCAGGATCTTTTTTTTTTCTTGAGTGGACTTTCGTTTATAGGGCGGCGTCTAGATTCAAGAAAACGTGACTTCGAAGGGTTTCGAAGGATAAACACTGGCCCAAAAGAAATTCAATGGTTCCATCGCAGTAACGAAAGTGGCAAGGCACACTGTTGGCAATTCTTTTTAGGAAAATAATTGGCATTCCTATGTGCTACGCCCCACCCCATGTGGCCCAATAGCCTCCTCTGTCACAGAGTAACCAATTAGGTTACTGTGGGACAGATGTTACATCAGTTCCGTCACTTCTTCCAGGCGAAAATCAACGTCACACACACAATGTTGCCATTATTTCCGGCAAGCAAGGCGAGCGTTTGGAGACAAGCTATAAAAATTGTTTTAAAAGAATTTGCAAAACTCTCAAGCCTGGAATGCGACATAAATGGCGCAAACGTGCACATTAACGTACCAAGTGAATTTTGAGATTCATTGACCTCGAAAAGTAGTCATAGTTGGCCTTTCAAGTGGCGCCGTGTGTCCAGACATATTTGGAAAACGAGAGAACTAAAATGGCTGCGCACTGCACGAGCACTCGGCTGCGTCCTCGCGATAAGCGAAAGCTTTTTTCTTCGTCACTGTAGTGTTAACGACAACGTCTATAGTACATTCCTTTAACTGTGGACACCATTATAATCATATTGGAAGTCATTTTGGTCTCATACTTTTTTTTGACGCTATCATGGAGACTTCAACAGTTCAGGAAGTACCCAAATGGGTACCATTACGTTTCGAGACGAGCATTCAATTTTTGGAGTTCATAATTTTCTCCGTTCGTTTTTAAGGGCAGGAAGCCACCAAATGATACAGTTTCTCAAAATCTTTTTTCATCAGTGCCTTCTTGTGAGGGAGGAAGATAAAAAAATGGGGCAGCTAGACCCTATAATGTCCCTACACTTTTCTCAATGGTCTTTCCAGACTAAGCAAACAGTGAAGCGGGGCCGTTCCCCTCCTCCTTCCCCAGCTTTCACAACACTTTGTTATAATATACATGGCTATGTTTGCTTTACTCTCTCCCTTCTCATTTTCCTCCTCCTCACTCTCATTCCACTTTCTCACCTTGCTATACCAAACAAGTATTTGCAATAACTTACCCTCTCCACTTTTCCTCCTCTGCATGACAACACTCATTTCTACCTTCATTTTCCTTTCCAACCCCTGTTAATCTATACAATACGAGACTGTGGTATGCTTATAGGTTCTTAAAGGAAAAAGGAAGAAAAAAGTGCGGCATTGTCACTGTCTCTCTCTATTGAGGACACCTTCAAAACAGCGAGAGGGGAATGGGAGTGAAAGATGTACAAGAAAATAGGAGTTGCGAAGGGTATAAAAAGAAAGCATTCGACCTGTCTCCCCCACGAGCGCACGAACCCGCGCATGCACCCGCAGTCGACTGGGATACCACCGAGAAAGCCGGGGGTACGGTGATGCGCATGATTTAACGCGAGCATGATGAAGAAGGAGGCCTTCCAAAGTGACGATGTAAGTCGGGTTGGCCACATTAGTAGCGCAGCCTCAGAGGGCTAATCCATAAGCGTGATGGCAGCGTCGGTGAGCAGATCTACCCCACACAAACCGTGCACTGGCTAATTCACTGGAAGAATCGCAAGAAAAGCACGAATTGTCGCAGCAAGTCCGGCTAATACTGTGTTCTTCGTGTCGACGGTAGAGGCCAGCTTGCTAAAAGGTGATGTGGTCGTCAAGACGACAGGCCCACTCAATGTGGGCTGCCGGGTGGTTTCCGAGGTCGTTCCGCCGACAACGGCGAGCGCGTCTCGGAACGAGCGGTCCTTCAGTCCCTCCGCGCTGCCCCGCTTGTCGATAGTGTTGACTGTGGTACTGGCCTGCTCCAACGCTTGGCAGCGCGTTACGAGGCCGTCCGAAGAGGCAATGATGACCGCGGCCTTGCGCTCAATCTGTCAGGAAGAGCAGCGCGGCTCGTCCGTTGGGTGGTTTCCGCTGCAGTTGAGGCAGTGTAGGGATGTCATAGATCGCAATCTCTTAGGGTGCCCGCCACTGCAACGGCTGCCTGCCACTGCGAGCAGGTCGCCTTGCCATCGCCGAAGTGATCACAGCGGGTGGACTGAGGATCGCGGCAGACGAGGGCGGACCAGCCTCTTGATTTTTAGTAGGTACACATATGTTGAAACCGTGGTGCCCTGAAAGATTACCGTGAGGCTCCTGCCTCGACGAACACAGGAGTTCAGGACGGCAGAAATGATATTGGTCGCGATGTCGTCCTTGTAGACGTTTGCGTTGACGCTGTAGATAGTGCCCCTACTACTCGTTGTTATCCTCGAGTAGTTTTCTCCTCACGTGGATGCTTCACCGTCTACACTATTTTTCCTGCATCCTAATCCTCACGTTGCCTTCCTACAACATTTCTATACCAAACAATGCAAGACTAGGCATGCTCTATCTTTCACCTTCATCCTTTCTGTTCTCCTCGACCTAAACACATGCCTTCCTGCCCGAACTCCCTTTCCCATTTCTTGCTCAACCACACTTAGATATACATGATTACGCAATGCTTATACTTCGTTAAGCTCAGCTGCGCTGAATTTTCAGCGGTCGTCGGCCGCGGCTCTAACCTTTGTCATCTGACAGCATCGCTATTAAATGGCTTACGCAGTGCTCTTAAACTGGCCTCTTAATGATCCTGATTCACGCAACTAATTAAACGCCTGTTGAAAGTCGAGAACGGTTCGGAGCCCTTTTCGATCAAACAAAAGTTGCCGGTGTCCTGTGATTGAAAATTTCCAGGATTAGAAAGAGTTGACAGACTACTTAATAAATAAATAGCTTTACTAACGCAGCGATGTTAAGACTTGATCGTTATTTAAGTGAAGGAAACTACATAAGTGTCAACATACATACCCATATGTCATCTGTAAAATTCACAGCGCAAAGCAACGCTTGCTGTTTACGACCGGCTTTCCCATACGTGAAACTTGCTTGTTGGCATGATCGCATATGAGTCAAAAGGGCTGATGATGCACGAGAATCGAACGAGAACAATTATCAATTAAACATAAACAATCATATTCATTCCAAATAAACAGAAAATCTAGGTACCAGGAAAGCGAGAGGTTTCAAATACCGCTAGTTGAATTGAAGCATTAAAATAAACATATAAACAGTGACTACATATGATCAAACACATTCATCAACAAATCTACGTCAAAATTAAGCGCTTCGAGCAGTGGCGAGATATGATCTACAGTATTCATTTATAAATTATTGTTGTCAAGGACAATAAAACTAATAATTAACGAACGACAAAAATCCCGACTATGGTCAAGTGCCTCCACGTCCCTTTAGCTTCGGCGCAAGTGCATCCACAACACTCTCCTGGCTCAGGCCGGGTATTTCGCACCTGGGCGGCTCCGATCTGGTAGCAGAGGCGGGGGCCTCGTCGATAGTGTAACATGGGACTGGTAAGCTTGGGTGTTGGTGACATAGGACTGGTGGTTACGTGGCAGAGATAAAAGTATTATGTGTGGTTTAACGTGGTCAAACTACCTATTAATTTTGAGAGGTGCCATAGTGAAGGGCTCCGGAGATTTCGACCCCATAGGGTTCTTTAACATGAGCCCAAGTCTGAACACACGCGCCTACAGCATTTTTGACTCCATCTAAAATGCAGCCGCCCAGTCGAGATTTCATCCCGCGGGCTTCGGGTTAGCAGTCGAGTGCCATAACCACTGGACTATCACGCTGGAGGTACGTGGCAAAGAAAGAAGCTGGAAGTGCGCGACACTAGGGTACAAATTATTCTTTGAAATTATCTCAATTCATTATTAAAGAAGAAAAAGAAAAATATGGTTGAAAGGCCATCTCACCAATCCCATTAAAGATAATAGGTCGCAAGGTATTTGTTACAAACGTGTGCTCAAGAAAGCGTGCGCCCCCGATTTTTAACGGCTACGTAAAACCAGGCGCAAAGCAGACGCGACAGAAGCAGGCATGAAAAACAAATGAGCATCAAAAAACGCCGTGGGCGTCTCTTCTGCCCCTCGAAAACGCCGACGCACCGCCGACCGACCTCCTCGCAAATTATTGTGGGTCATCCACACCGCATTGAAGGGATCCAGCTGGTCGAACAGCATGTCTTTGTTGCATACCAAAGTAACCGGAAACTAGCTGCTTGGCTGCTGGTGGACAATGTAAGGTCAACTTACAAAGTGGCTCGCACCTATGCCGTCGCAGCGGCTTATAAACGCTTCGGGTGACGAGGGAGAGAACTGATAGCACAGCGCGCGCGAAACAGTACGCGGCGTTATCGCACTTCGTCACTGATATACCACATTCCCCCTCACTTAATCACACACTGCTAGCACATGCACGCACTCAGAACCCGTAACGATCAGGCAGTCGACGTACCTTGTTCGGGTATCGGCAACCATCACCGCTGCTTGCGCCGTAAGCTTGTGTCGATACTTGCCCTGTTTGATCGGCCCTTGCTGGCACATTGAATTCTGATGCCAGCTGTTGCTGTGTTGTCCCCGTGCGTGTGTTCATGCTGGGAAACACAGTGAGAACTGAGCTGTCTCATACAATGTGGTTACGATGTCGCACCAATTCGTACACACCACTTGGCGTCACGACACTAAGTCTGAACGACACTGGTTCCGTGCGGGCTAGCACTGATGCTTGCAGCCACTTTGGACCCACACGAAATCTGCGAATTCGTACTTCGTCACCTTCGCTGAACACTGTGTTGGAGTGGCTGCCTCGCTGCTGAGCCTGCTGGAAATGCCGACGTGCGACGTTCTCCTCCATGGATGGTCTAGATGACGTCGACTGCATCATCGGAATGAACATATTTGCACAGCGCAAGACTACGAGTAGTTATGACGTAACTGCAGGAGAAGATACAAGGACAGAAAGAGCGCTGACTTCAACTGAAATTTATTAGCGAAAACGCTGGAAATATGTACTCGCCGACAGAGCATCATGTCGCAATCGCGCAACCTATTGCATCACAGCAAGACAATCATCATGCCATTATGTAGTTACAACACCACACCTCAACACAAATTCACGATATATAGCGTGTCAAAGACAGAAACTCGATTTCTTTTTTAGTCAGTGCAAGATGAGGCATGCTTATACTTCGATCACCCAGTATTTGCATTTGATTGGCCTCCACAATCTCTCGTGTTAACTCCTGACGGTGTTTCGCTACAACAGTGCACTTTTCGAATTCCGGTCTGCAACCACACTCTCTACAAAGAGATGCCCAAACGAGCTTCCACAGCTGAGTATTCATTGTAATGATGCTCCTTTATGCGCTCATTCAGGCACTGGCCCATTTGCCCAATATATATCTTGCCACATGACAACGGGAGCAAATAAACGACGGCTATCACGTATGCTACGAATAGCCTACTATGTTTGAGTGTGCAGCAGGCCCCGCCGCGGTGGTCTAGTGGCTGAAGTACTCGGCCGCTGACCATCGCGTGATCGCGTGATCAAATCCCGGCTGCGGCGGATGCATTTCCGCTGGAGGCGGCAATGTTGTAGGCCTGTGTGCTCAGATTTGGGTGTGTTGTGTGTGTGTGTGTGTGTTTATATGTTTATTTATTTTCTTGCTGTTCGTCGTCCCCACAATACGTAGATGGCGACGGGGCCAACACGCCGCCCACTACTTCACACACGAGCTTCTACGGCAATTTCGTTACAAGTTTACGTATACGTTCATTTTACGACGAATCAAAAGAATTGACAGACAAGAAAATTAATATATAGCTTTACAAACACAAGGCCCTGGCGACCTTACCAATATTTAAGCGACCTGAGCTTACTTACGTGTCAACAAACATACCCATACTTAAATCTGTAAAGTTCACAGGGCAAAGATACGCTTACTGTTCGCAACAGCTTTTGCCAAATGCGTAACCTATAGCAAAGTGCTTGTTGACACCTTTTCGTTTTGATATCATAGATGAAAGGGGATAGGTGCAACTAGAACCCTACGAGGACAATTATCAATAGCAGATAAATGTTCACATTCATATTGAAGAAACTAAAAAACCGGATAACAGGAAAGCAAGAAATTTCAGGAATCACTATTTTAATGGGCGAAATAAGAAAGACACAAATGGCGAAGAAACATGATCGATAGTATTCATATATAAATTGATAAAGTAGCCATAGCCAAATAAACAAATAATAAATGACTGACAAAACATCCCGACTTGTTCGAACGCCTGCACGCCCCTTCAGTGTCTGTGAGGGCGCATCCACATCCCTCTTCCCCGGTTAAGGCAGTGGACATGGGCGGCCCTGATCTCAGCAGCAGAGGTCCATAGGTGGCCTGCGCATCTGGATGGCACGGGAATGGCTAGCATACGCGCATTCGTTACATACGACTGGCCTGTCGGCGATGGGCGTTTTGGATGAAAGGCAGACGGGACAGTGCGGCTGGCTGGCACCGTCTCTACTGTATACCGGTAGAGGGCCGTCATCTAAACTTACTTGATGCCAATGCTCTTGTGGTTTTCCTCGAGTCACCTGATCTTTTCATCGAGCTGGCATTGAAAGGAGTCTGGCAACAAAGCTCGTTTGCTCTCAATGTATTGATATGCTGCGATTTCCTCAGCTTCGTACTTTCGCTTGATGTTATTCAGCTTCATTTCCTTCAGAATACCTGCGACCTTTATCCGCATACTTATGATGTTCTGAAGGTCTTCAAGCGGTCGCAGGTATTTAGGTGCATGGCCCAGTTTTATCTCTTCAAGTTTCGACTCCTTTTGCTCAGCTCGCTCGAGGGAAAGCTGTTTCTTGAGGTGCACAAGCTGTCGCTCGAGGTCAGCCATGTCGTCAATGTACTCCGATCGTCTCATTTCCATACCTTCCTCGCACATCTCCCAAATGTCATCTTCGGATCCGAAGGACGAATCCGAGTCCTCGTTGTTTCTGTTTTCACTGTCCGGTGTTTGCCGTTCCATCTCTTCACCCTCGTTGTCATTGTTGCACTCTTTGACGCTCGGTATTTTCGAACTTCGAGCCTCGAAGTAAGACGAACCCTGATAGAACGCCGTCAAGAGCCAACAAAGCTGAGTGCGTGCCTTTCTTTTAGGTCGTTGACCCTCGACGGTCAGATACTGGTTTGGGTGTCGTTTCACTGATGGACCTCGCAGCTGGCCATAGAACTTGGGTCGGGCCAGCCATGCCTGGCCCTGGCCAAGGCGCCTGGGCATGGACTGGCTTCCACTTTCCTGGGCATGGCTTGCCTGGCATGGCTTGGGACTGCCTTGCCTGGGCCTCGGATTCTTCAATGGCTGGCGGCCCAGTGGCGCTGGCAGGCACTGGCCTCGACGATCCTCGATGGTTAGGTATGGGCCTTGGTGTCGTTGTGCTGGCTGGCCTCGAAGCTGACCTGAGTCACCGGGTTGGACGAGCGATGGCTCATCATAAGGTAGGCCAGATCGCTGCGCGGATGGTCCGTCTCGATTGCCTGCATGGCCGTTCCACATGGCCTCGATGCAATACCGTCGTCTGGTACCGCCATCGAAAACACCCCGTTGGAGTCAGCAGGAAGAAAGCTCGGCGACCGTGAAGAACACCAAACGTATGCAGCTCGCTCAAGCCTTATGACAGCACAGAACGTCAGCGCATCGAAGCGGAGTCACCAATCGCATTGTTCAATGCCTCTCGGTTACGTGGCAAATAAAGATGATGAGGATGTTCCTCTCATTTTGGGCAGCTGCCCACAAAGAGGGATCGGAAAGAAGACAGAAGTGCGTGATACCTTCACACTTCATCTTCTTCTTTCAACTCACTCTCATTTATCAGAGACGAAAAAAAAATATGGTTGAATGGGCGTCTCACTAATCCCATTGGAAGTAATGTGGTAGCACATGGTTTAGTGAACCTTTCAATACAATAATTTTTTTATCCCAGATACAGATTTCTTTGAATGATGTAATGGATCTCGAAGGCTGCGCTTTTGAGGCGTGCATGTGTCGTAAACACTTTTGGAGCCCAAAAACACCAGATACGGGCGTGGGCTAAAAAATTGTTGGAGTGAAAGCCACTGCTCAGAATCGAAGTCGTGTCCAAGAAATGGCGGCTGTGGTAGCCATATTAGTCAGGGCAAAATAAACCATCCGCATTTGGTGAAAGAAACGGAGCATTTTTCTCACACGCCGGACGAGTTTACTACGGCAAAGTTCTTCCGGTCAGAAAATACTAAATGGATGTCTATCTCTTACTATTTTTTTTCTCAGTAAAACTCGACATCATGAAGAGTTTTATTGGAGGTCAGGCCGCAAATTCATACCTTGTTCTTGTACATAATTTGGAAATAAGAATAGTTCAATACATATTTCATGTAGCATCTACAATAACGCATCAAAACCACGCTATATTTAAGCAATTTAATGTTCGCCACAACAGGGGCATTTAAAAAAAATTTTATTATTTTATTTTTTATTTCATAATACTGTCAACTCTCGCTTGAGGGTCATAACAGTGAGCGAGTACAATTTCAGTAAAAACAGAACACCTAAAAAACCACTAAGTAATAAACACAGGAAACACAAGATTTTGAAGGCTGGCTCCACTTTTGCTGAAAAAGCATTGTGAGAGTTTGGAATCCAGAGAATTTTTTCACCTCTATAGGTACGTGTTTTCAATATAGACGGACAGATCTTAAGAGTATGTATTTTGAATCGAAGTTAATGATTAGAATCAGGGTAATTCAAGGAGCCCTTATAATGACATTAAAGAACGACACAATTTTTCGCGTATTATCAGAGTACAATTTCACAATCACGAAAACACCTCTTTTAGCGCGACACGACGCTTAGAAAGCGAGATCGCGTGCGAAAACAAAAGGTGAGTTATAACGCCACCTTGATATTCCTGCACCAGACACCGTGACGTAAGAAATGTGGAAGGTGTCCACTGGGTCCTACACCTATGTTTCAATCGATGAAAATAAATACATTGTTATCTGCCATGAACATAACATAAAAATCTTTAGATCGTGCACGACAGGCCCACCAGACAAAATCTTAAAAAATTTCATCGAACGAATACTGCGAAAATACAGAAATTACATTCTGAAATGTCCAACGTCACACGCGGTGATCTTTGCGCGAAGTTTAAAAACGGAACTTCAAATATTATTTTCTGCCCTAATAACAAACATATGATAGTGAAACGTATGACATTATAGTGGTCGGAATAAAATTTGTCCACCTAAAAGAAGTTAATGTTCCTCCTATGAATATCCCGAACTACATGACATTTTTGTGATATTTTAAGAAATCGCCTGGCCTGCGCCGCACACTTAACAAATTCTTAGCAAAAGCTGGAAAATCGTCTATACAGAGTCCGTTATAAGCTCTTCTGGGTATTTATACCACCAGTACACTTGCAATATATATATATATATATATATATATATATATATATATATATATATATATATATATATATATATATATATATATATATATATATATATATATATATATATAGAGAGAGAGAGAGAGAGAGAGAGAGAGAGAGAGAGAGAAAGAACTTTCTCAACGCACGCGCACTTTTATATCAATTTACATACTCCGATGACATGCGACAAGCTTTCTTAAATACCACGAAATCCATCGCAATTTAACAGGCCGAAGGATGGCGCCCTTAGGCAAATATGCGCTTCCAAGATGCGAAGCTCATCTAGCTATCACACCTCTTTCTTTGAATATGCTTTGGCGGTTGCAATCTCCAAATACCACAATATTTTGTTTATATATTTATCATGGCGGATGTTTGTCATCAGGATAGAAATGCATCAACCTTCAACGAAAAGACATCCATTTTGAACGTGGCTATGGCTGCTAAACTCCGAAATATAAACTCGGCAAACCCTCTTTTATCAATATACAGTAAACGTTTGATTACCCTGTAAAGGCGCGTTTTACTTTCATGTCGTAAGCCTATTCCCATGACGGGGGATGAACCAGAATCATTGAAAGTAGGAATATCTGGTTTGTTGGATGATACTCAGAGAAGACAAAACTTTGTGAGAAGTAGGAATGTCTTGTTCGTCGAATAACACTGAAATAAGACTAAACTGTGCGAAAAGTAGGAGTGTCTGGTTCGTTGGATAATACCGAAAGAAAGACTATGCGAGAAGTAGGAATTTTGGGTTCGTATAATTATACTGAAAGATGATTAAACTGTGCGAGAATTACGAATGTCTGCTTCGGTGTATCATACTGAAACAAGACTCAACTTTGAGGAAGTTGGAATGTCTGGTTTGTTAGATCATATTGAAAGAACATCACCTGTCTGAAAAGTAGCAGTATCTGGATTGTTTAAGCCTGCTGAAATAAGACTAAACTGTGCGAGAAGTGGAAATGTCTGGTACATTGGATCATACTGTTAGGAGACTATAAACTGTGCGAGAAGTGAGAATGTCTGATTTGTTCAATCCTACTAAAAAGACTAAACTGTGCGAAAAGTAGGAGTGTCTGATTCGTTGAATCATACTGAAAGAAGACTAAACTGTGCGAGAAGAAGTAATGAATACGACACTTAGAAGTGCAATCCAGGTGCCATGTGTGTTTCTTCCATTCCTTCCTCTTAACCTATAGTGATGGTTACCCTTATTTCAGGAAAGGACATCGTCCCTCGAAAATCAGGGAGCACTTTTTTCAAAGACAGCTTTCTCCAAATTCTTCAACTTCACTTATTTGGCAGCGCGCGCTTTTGTTGCCTGCGCGCGAGCACTGCTGAAGTGTACAAAAGGGCCTTTTTTGCTCACACTATGAAAAAAGCATACTATAGCACACCTATACGCCTGCTGCATACGGTTATTTTTATTCAGCGCATGAAACAACATTTACTATATTTATTTATTTATTTGTTTATTTATTTGGCAAACACGTATTACATGATTTGCCCGCAGGGTAAGGCAAAAGGAGGATCCAAACCTCAAGATCAGGCCCTACCGCTCTGGAGCAGAAAGCAACGGACTTGAAAAAAACAAATCGACTTTGAAAATTCTGAGTCAGCTAGAACATAATCAAATATAGTGAATTTATAATTACATAATATAGTAATAACGTAGCAACAGTAATATACATAAAGTAACGATGTAATCACAGAAAAAACATAATAACTAATGCGATAAAGAACAACAAACATCAATAATGTGGTAATTATTTACAATATTAACAATGACTTTCAATTGGATTACGATGCAATCGCGGAATATCATTTATTTGTAGCGAAAGGTATTTCACGGAATGCAGCTTCGCATTGCGTACGTGTTGGGCCGTGGCTGCTAAAATCCTCGTCAGGCTTGTGCCTCCATCCGCTGGATCAGTTTTTTTCTACAAGGTGCATGTTCTTAGGCGAGTAAGGTTCTTACCATAAACTGCAGAACTGTGAGCTGACTTCAAGATTGTGCACATTGTGCAAAGTTCTTCAAAGTTATCAACTCCATGAAATTCGCCACGTATAGATGATTCACAAAGCAACTCCCCTAACAGAGAAAAAAATTGGGGGAGGGGAGGCAAGGAGTTAAACTTGACTAATGAAATTCTGTTTCATACCCAGCATTAGGTCAAAGGGTTGGAGAGAACAGTAATGAAAAATATTTGCGCAAAAATAAACGGGGTGTAGAAAACACATACGCAAGTGAGTGGTAAAATGTACGTGGGAGCGGCTGGTCATTGGCTTCAATATAAGTTCACGTCAGTTAACTACACTTGAAAGCAACAACCAGGACTCATATTTTTATTTCTTTCCGAGTTCCCATTGCTGCGACAGAATTGTTGGTGTTGTGGTTTAGCCTGGCCTCAGAGATGCCCATGTTGTTCAGTACAAATAGATGTTGGTTAATACTGCCCTTCAGTTAACAAATAATGCACAATACAGAGTAACCTCCGCCGGCGACCATAACAGTCTTTTTGAGACCTGCATGAAGCTTGAACACACACACACACACACACACACATACACACACACACACACACACACACACATATATATATATATATATATATATATATATATATATATATATATATATACATATATATAACAGACAATCATGCCAAGGAAATATAGGAGAAGTTATTAGACCGAATATTGTAATGTAAATGTCAAGGAATGTGTGGGACAACATAACTCACCGTGGGCAGCAACCAGACCCACAGTGGTCTAATGACTTCCTCCATATTTCCTTGGCATTATTGTCTGTTAGATCTCATTATTATTGTGTCAATGACAAAAAACGAGCTGTTAGGTACAAACTTCTTTCATTTTTCATTAACGAGGGTCTTGTACTGGCTGACTTGATGCCTTTAGATTGTATACGAGGGACTGTTCGTCAGATGCCAGCTCGTAATAAGTTCATGTGCTACGTGATACCAAACAGGCTCATAAAGAGTGTGCTACACTCGCCGCCATGGCTACTGGTGGTGCTGACTGACACTACCACGTTTCAATTCCCATATATATACAATGAAGTGGGTGGGTGAAAAGCCGCCTTGGTAGCTCAGTGGTAGAGCATCAAGCGCGTTTTTCGAAGGTCGCAGGTTTTGTTCCCGCCCACGGGAAGTTATCTTTTTCTACCCTAATAATATATTTTTTTCTAATATATATATATATATATATATATATATATATATATATTCTACATTAATATTTTATTTTCTACCCTAATAATGAACTTATGATAGTGAAAGGTATGACATTATAATTGTCAGAGTGCAGTTTTTCAATCTAAAATAAGTCAATGTTCCTCTTATGAATATTCCGAACTACCTGGCATTTTTGTGATACCTTAAAAAATCCTTAAGAAATGGCCAGGCCTGCGCCGAACGCTTAACACAATCTTAGCAAAAGCTGCAAAATGGGCCATATAGAGCCCGTTATAAGCTCCCTTGGGTAACTATACTGCAAGTACACCTGCATTGCTAGCATGGCACGCACTTCGCCATAAATCATCATATTTTTGTAAACCAGGGAATCTCGCACTATGCCACAATTCGTTATTGTTAGGAAAAGCATTGAACCAACTGTCTTACGAGCAGTCAGTCAGTCAACAAACTTCACTCCGGTTCTAAGGAACTCGAGAGTCGTAGTTGTGGGCCGCGCCGACGTAGAGGCCGGAAGACCATGGTGCTCCATATGTTCGAGGGCCCTTTAGGACAGCCCTTAGTTGTTGCCGGAGATCGCCCCTTTTCGAGGGCTTCCTTCCAGTTCTGTTGTTTATTAAAAGAGGCATGTTGTGGCGTCAAGAAGACGCACTCAACAGCGCTCTTCATTTAGACCTGAGCATTGCCACGGTCGCGAAGATTGAATGTAAAACTGGTCGGAAACCTATTATCACAGACATCAACGACAGCCGTGCGATTGAAGCGCGAAAGGTGAAGAGCGGGCCGAATAACGGGAATCAAAAACACAAGGAAATTTCGTTTAGAATACTCCTACTTTCATATACGCTAAATTAAACGAGATGTTTACTTTATGGGTCATCTCACCCCTATTGGAAAAATTGCCATGGTGGATACTGGAAAACATGGTGGGCGTAGTGGAAATAATAGTGGGCATGGTGGAAATTATGATGCATATGGTGGGACGTAGTGGAAAATATGGTAGATATGCCGGGACATACTGGATGGTATGGTGTACAGATGATGGATAAAGTGGAAATGATGGTGGAAAGTCGAGGCTAGATAGTGGGCAATAAAGGGACACTCTGCCCACCATTACAATAATGCTGGGAAGCACTAAGCAGATGATGGGTGCTGCTTGTTATGGTGGGCCACATGGTGTACCAAGCTGAGAAGCTCTGCCCACCATTGCGACAATGCTGGGAAGCAGCAAGCAGATGATGGGTAGGCTTATAATGGCGGGCAATTTATATAGTGTACCAAGCTGGGATCTGTACACTACATGCTCTACCAACAAAGGTTAGGCCTACCGACCGAGCCCGTACAATGGTGCTATCCGTGCTTCCGGGTTTCAGAATACACAATTTCGACGATTAAGAAGGACAATACAGAGCAGCCATGGCATCATTTAACCTAAATAAAGCATTTTTCATTGTGTATGGTGTCCGCTCAAGAAGCAACAAACATGTTTTCCGTCACAACAGTAATCACTAAATTATGTTCTTACGGTAGAATGAAAATGTTACGAGGCTATGCTACAACATTGTGAACTTTTGCCAACATTACCGATGATGACTTTTCTTGTAAGCTCTTTGTGGTGCCGGTCACCTATGCGACGCTTTCGCGTCTTGTGCTGTATTGTATTGCAGATGAGGCAAATGTCGAACAGGGACCCTATATTATTACATCACTTGTTCATGCTTTTATTCTGTTGTGACTTGTTGATGCTGCTACAGATGAAAACGAGCGAACCTTTTGAAGACTGGTGAAAACTTTGCTGCTTCTGGCAAATACCTTCCCTCGAAAACAATATATCATCACCACTGCTCTGTCGAAGCTGCTGTGAGCCATTGAGTGTGACAAATCGTTTTTGATATTTATTTTTTCGTACTGAAATGCCCAAACTTTTTTCCGATTTAGTCTCTAATATACCTCATCAGCCTTGCTTATGGTAACTTGGAGTTGTAGCGGCAGCTTGTAGAGTGGCCACGAATAAAGCTGCAGTGGACTCGAGCTCAGTAGGAAGCTGAACTTCTAAGATTGCCCCACAACTTCACCCCAGCGGACCAGGGAGAAGGTGAAAGACTGGGACAGCCAAAAATCTCGGACAGCCAAAAAGCACACACGTGCCACGCTGCATATTTTCTATCTATTCCTCTTTCTCCCGGCAACTATGCACTCA
Organism: Rhipicephalus annulatus; assembly: GCA_013436015.1. Taxonomy (NCBI): domain Eukaryota; kingdom Metazoa; phylum Arthropoda; class Arachnida; order Ixodida; family Ixodidae; genus Rhipicephalus; species Rhipicephalus annulatus. The sequence continues at coordinate 36,105 of WOVY01009425.1, read as the reverse complement.
CACAATTGTATACGCGCGCAAACTACTAAACACCGTTATGCATCAAGTGAAAATATTTAATAACACTTATAATTCATCTCGCCAGCTGCTATAAGTAGCCGTTGCTTATGTGATTGGCAGCTAGGCTACTTGAATTACTTTTAGAAGGAGATGCTCTCCGGCTTCGTGACGTCATGTAACAAACAGGCAATTTTGTGGCACACAGAAAATTTTAAATGCTGAACAACAAATAGAAAACAATATGCCATACTGATAATGGTTTATTCTCTTATTTTTTACATGGTAGTGCATAAGTGGCCATTACGCGATGGACCATTTTCACGTCACATGTTGCCTCGCGAAACAATCTGGTGATGTGAGCATGACAAAGACTGTTTACACCTATCCTATACAGCTAATGACTATATGAATAGAAAGCAACGAGGCATGGTTCAACATTATAATCGTTCACATTTTGTTCTTTCAAAATAAATTTTCTTTGCACCGTTTGTACTGGCATATTTATGCAGGTGCCTCGGGCTCCTTAAGAAATGGTAATACAAATATAATGGATGTAAACAAAGTAGTACTCTCCTATCACTACAAAATATACACTTTTAAAAATAAGCGTTGAAAATAGAATGCGTGTAAACAATATAGTATGCCCCTAAAACCACAAATTATGCTATAAAAAGGTTGAGAAGTTGATATTAAGAAATAGTTACACAAATGAGCAATAATATTATTAAGTTCACGCTCCAGAAACACTTTTCAGAATATTAGCAAACAAGGCAAATTATTGTACACAAAAGCATGAATATATGCAAGAAAGTGTAAATCTTATTATAAAAATATAACAGCATGCATTCCTGGAAAAATCATGGTTTATCCCCCTGTCATGGGAATCGGCGTACAACACGAAAATAAAATGCGCTTTAACAGGAGTAAATAAATGTTTACTGTACATTGATAAAGGAGAGTTTGCCGAATGTGTGTTTTGGTGTTTACCAACCACAGCCCTGTTCAACGTGAACGTACTTTCGATTGAACTTGATACATAACCATCCCGACGACTAACACGCGCCATGATAAATTTATTAAACGAACTATTGTGGTATTTGTAGATGGTAACTGCGAAAGCTTAATAAGAAAAAAGAGTCGTGATAGCAAGATGAGCTTCGCACATTAGATGCAAAAATATGGCTAAGGGGGCCATTCCTCGGCCTGTCAAACTTTCATTTACCTTGGTGGTATCTAAGAAAACGCATCCCGTGACCTCTGCATGTCTATGTGAATTGATATCAAATTACATGCTCGTCAAGGAAGTTATCTCTCTTGATATATATATATATATATATATATATATATATATATATATATATATATATATATATATATATATATATATATATATATATATATATATATATATATATATATATATATAACTTTCGGAGGTCGCAGGTTTCAGTTCCTGCCCACGCTTTTCACCCACATTTCTTACTTCACATTTACCTTCCAACTTGGTCTAATAAACTCCTCTATACTTTCCTTGGCATTATTGTCTGTTAGATTTCATTACCATGGTGTCAAAACACAGAAATACGAGCGCTTAAGCATTTACCTTATTCATTACCGTGGGTCTCGTACTGGCAGACTTGGTGCCTTATGTAGTATACACAGGACTATTGGTCAGCTGCCAGTTCGTAATAAGTTCACGTGCTACGTAACGCCGCACAGGCTTATAAAAGAGTGTGCCACACTCGCCGCCATGGCTACAGATGGGGCTGACCGACCCTCCAACGTTTAAATTCACATATATACCAATGAAGTGGCTAGGAGGATATCCGCCATGGAAGCTCAGTGGTAGAGCATCTTATGCGTTAGGCGAAGTTCGCAGGTTCTGCTCCTGCCCATGGCAAGTTATCTTTTCACCCACTTTTCTTTCTTCACATTTACCTGACCATTTGGTCTAATAGGTTTTCGTATACTTTTCTTGGCATTTTTCTCTGTTAGAGCTAAATAATACGGAAAAACGAGCCCTTATTTATTTATGTATCCAGTTCTTTCCTATATATATATATATATATATATATATATATATATATATATATATATATATGGGAAAGAACTGTATACCTAAAGGCTTCTTTTCCCGTGTTTTGACACAATATTAAGGAGATATAACAGGCAATAATGCCAAGGAATGTATAGAAAAGTTATTAAAACCAATGTAATGTAAATAAGAAGAAACAAATTTGGGTGAAACAATAACTTGCCGTTAGGAGGACGCTCACGCTAAGGTATTTTCTCAACCACTTTTCTTTCTTCTCATTTACATTACAATGGTTTTAATAACTTCTCTAGTATATATATATCCCAGCTAACGAGTGAGGAAGGTTTGCTACGCCACTGCAACGTAGTAAAGAAAGGGGACCGGTAAGGCTAGAGAGAGGGGCCCCTCAATTTTTTGCACTGACGGGCCCTCTATGCTGTTAATCTGCATTCGGTTCGGCCACAAGCTTTCATCGTCATCAGTCATGTGATGTGGTCTCACCTCAAAAGAAATGGCCGCGATAACCAAGAAAAAACTGCCGAATGCCTTCCACACTATCACGTGGTTCCCAGCATAGTAGTGCGCAAAAGGGGGGGGGGGGGCAGGGAAGGGCACCCTGCTTCTAGTAACCTGAGAAGGTGGTGCAAAGTCAGCCCTACACATTGATATAATATGGACGGGGACTGGGACTTGGTGTTGGGGTGGGCGCAATGTCAGCCCCATACATTCACATAATACGGAGGGGGGCACTGCGACGAAATATATCTGAGGGTGCATCCTGCGCACGCCTATTGAACCAATGTTCAGTCCACCGTACATAAAGATTATTGCACCAGCGTCGACCAAGAACTGCCATGGTGCCATATCCTAGAATAATGAGTGATATGTGGGGTTTAATGTCCCAAAACCATCATATGATTATGAAAGACGCCGTAGTGGAGGGCTCCGGAAATTCCGACTACCTGGGGTTGTTTAACGGCACCCGGATCTGAGCACACAGGCCTACAACATTTCCGCCTCCATCGGAAATGCAGCCGCTGAAGCCGGAAAGCGAACACGCGACCGGCGGGTCAGCAGCCGAAAACGTTAGCCACTAGACCACCGCGGCGGGGCGATATCCTAGAATACTTTTTCGAGAAGAGGCTACACGGTATCACGAAAGCTTCATTCACCTTCTTGCTGTTCTTTAAGCTGGGATCCCCCTTTCTAATGGCAGTGCCAAACATGGTCGTCGGCCACATTTCGTTCGGGGAGTGCAAACCAGTGTTGCTTCCCGGATGGGGGAACGAGAGAGCACCGCTGCAGCTGTAGCCTAGGTGATGTCAGGTGTTGGTGTGGCTTGAAAAGGGGGGAGGGGTAGGGAAAGCAAGTGCTCCTTTTGCACCCCCCTGCTATACCCATGGTGCCAAGCACTAGCTCGAACATATATTTTTCAGCAATTTGTAATCACCTGCGGAGATAAGAGCCCACAAAAATACACGTGATCGCAACGAATGGGTGGCTCGAAATAGGAAGAATGTAGAGTTCGTTTTAGGGGCGATTTTTGTAGTATGGAACAGCCAACGTAACAAAAGAAAGTGCGCAATCTTGATTTTCACCGTTTCGAAACGTGGCGCTTGCCGCTGGGATGTTACAGGAGGGTCGAAGGTCGTGTGACAACCTTGCCATTGCGTGAATTGTACTTAGATCCCAGCAAACTGGATGTTTCGCTTAGAGAGGAAGGTTTCGTCGCTTTGCTCCAAACATCGAGCCACACTGCCCTGTGGGCCATAAAGAGTATTGTTCGTCAGGGCACATGCTTTGGTAACGTTTGGTGTTGCAACAAGCCTCTTTCAAAAAACAAAAAGATGGGGCTGGGAGGGAGCCCTCAAAAGTGGCGATCTCTAGCAACAACTAAGGGCTGCCCAAAGGGCCCTCGAACATGTGGAGCACCATGCTCTTCCGGCCTCTACGTGGGCACGGCCCACAACTACGACTCTCTAGTTCCTTAAAACCAGAGAAAAGTTTGTTCACTGACTGACTGCTCGTAAGATAGTGGGTACCATCATTTTCCTAACAATAACGAATAATGCCATAGTGCGGGATTCCCTGGTTTACAAAAATGTAATGAGTTATGGCGAAGTGGGTGCCATGCTAGCCATGCAGGGGTACTTGCAGTATAGTTACCCAGAATAGCTTGTAACGGGCTCTATATAGTCGAGTTTCCAGCTTTTGCTAAGAACGTGTCACGCGTTCAGCGCAGGCCTGTCGACTTTTTAAGAAATCGTGAAAATTCCATGTAGTTCGAGATATTCAAAAGAAGAACATTGACTTCTTTTTGATTGATAAACTGCACTATGACAACTATAATGCCGTTATGTTTCACTAGCATAAGTTTATTATTAGGGTAGAAAATAATATTCGAAATTCAGTTTTCAAACTTCGCGCAAAAATGTCTGCTTGCGACGTTGGACACTTCAGAATGTAATGTTTGTATTTTCGCAGATTGGTACGATGAAATTTTCTAAGATTTCGTCTGGTGGGCCTGTCGTGCACGATTTAAAAATTTGTATGCTAAGTTCATGGCAGATAACAACGTATTTCAGTTTTATCGATTTAAAGATAGGTAGGATCCAGTAGACACCTTCGAAATTACTTACGTCACGGTGTCAGGTGCGGGAATCTGAAGGTTGCGTCTCGGCCCACCTTTTCTTTTCTCACGTTTTCTCGATTTCTAAGTGACGTGTCACGCTGAAAGGGGTGTTGTCGTGATTGTGAAATTGTACTTAATTAATAAGCGAAAAATCGTTGCGCTCTTTAGTGTCACTTTAAGGGCTCCTTGCATTACCTTGAATCTGATGATTAACATCGATTAAAAAGGATGCTTTTAACATTCGTCCGTCTATTTTGCACAACGCATATCTATGAAGGTGCAAAATATTCTGGATTCCAAACTCTCACAATGCCTTTTTAGCAAAAGTGGAGCCACTCTTTGCATCCGCAAATCAAAAAAAAAATTCCCTCTTTGGTGAACCCTTAAAATCTTAAATATAACCTGGTTTTGATGCGTTAGTTTAAGTGCTACATGAATTACTTGTTTAAAGATTCCTATTCTCAAGTTATGTACAAGAATAAGGTATGAGCTTGCAACATGACCTCCAGCAAAACTCGTCTTGACGTCGAGGCTTGCTAAGAAAAGTAGCAACAGATAGACATCCTTTGAGTATTATATGAGTATTATCTTTGAGTATTATCTGACAAACGTTGCCGTAATAAACTCGTCGGACGTGTGAGGAAAACGCTCTATTTTCTTGGCCGAATGCCAATAGTTTATTTTTCCTGACTAAGATGGCTGCCGCAGCCGCCATTTCTCGGCCACTACTTCAATTCTGAGCAGCAATTTTCACTCTAGGAATTTTTTAGTCTCGCGTGTATCTAGTGTTTTTGGGCTCTGAAACTGTTAATGACGTATGCAAGCATCAAAAGAGCAGCATTTGGATCTTGATCCATTACAAAATTCAAAGAAAATAGTATTTGGGACCTAAAAGAAATTATTTTATTGAATGGTTCACTAAACCATGTGCTACCACAATATTTCCGATGGGATTTGTAATACGCCCATTCTACCATATTTTTTATTTTTTCGTCTCTAATAAATGATTGAGACAAACATGAAACAAGAAGATGAAGTGTGAAGGTATCACGCACTTCTGTCTTTTTTCCTATTCCTCTTTGTGGTTGGCTGCCAGAAATGAGAGGAACATCGTCATCATCTTTATTTGCCACGTAACGAGAGGCATCGAACAAGATCGATTGGTGACTCCACTTCAATGCGCTGACGTTCCGTGCTGTCATAAGGCTTAAGCAAGCTGCATACGTTTGGTGTTCTTCACGGTCGCCGAGCTTTCTTCCTGCTGACTCCAACGGGGTGTTTTCGACGGCGATACCAGACGACGGTATTGCATCGAGGCCATGTGGAACGGCCATGCAGGCAATCGAGACGGACCATCCGCGCAGCGATCTGGCCTACCTTATGATGAGCCATCGCTCGTCCAACCCGGTGACTCAGGTCAGCTTCGAGGCCAGCCAGCACAACGACACCGAGGCCCATACCTAACCGTCAAGGATCGTCGAGGCCAGTGCCAGCCATCGCCACTGGGCCGCCAACCATTCAAGAGTCCCAAGCCCAGGCAAGCAGGTCCTAAGCCATGCCAGGCAAGCCATGCCCAGGAAAGTGGAAGCCAGTCCATGCCCAGGCCCCTTGGGCAGGGCCAGGCATGGCTGGCCCGACACAGGTGCTATGGCCAGCTGCGAGGTCAATCAGCGCAACGACGCCCAGACCGGTATCTGACCGTCGAGGGTCAACGACGTAAAGGAAAGGCAAGCACACAGCGTTCCTGGCTCTTGACGGCGTTCTACCGGGTTTCGGTAGAACTTGAAGATGTAAAACTGGGCTTTGCACCTGAATACCTGCAACCGCTTGAAGGCCTTCAGAACAACATAAGTGAGCGGATAAAGGTCACAGGTATTCTGAAGGAAATGAGATTGAAAAACATCAAGCGAAAGTACGAAGCTGAGAAAATCACAGCATGTCCATATATTGAGAGCGGACGAGCTTTGTTGCAAGACTCGCCACAGAGCAAAGCAGTCAAGATGGCCAAGGAAAAGCGGTGCACGCTCAAGCGGTTATGATGGCCCACCCCCTTCGACACCCTCTTTTCACCTTTTCTCTCCCACCCGCGTCTTTTGTACATACGGGGCAGTTGCACCGCTCCAAAGCATGGCCGCCGTGCGTGGCAGCGAAAACGGAGTGTTCTTTATGAGAAAAAGTAAAAACGAAAACGAAAAACTTCATTCGATGCGAGCTCGACGAAAAGATCAGGTGACTCGAGAAAAACAACAAGAGCATGGACATTGAGTAAGATTACATGACGGCCCTCTACCAGTATACAGTCGAGACGGTGCCAGACAGCCGCACTGTCCCGGCTTCCTGTCATCCAACAATCCTATTCCAGACAGGCGAGTCGTATGTTAGCCATTACCGTGCCATCCAGATGCGCAGGCCACCTATGGACCTCTGCTGCTGAGTGCAGGGCCGCCCATGTACACTGCCATAACCGGGGAGGAGGAATGTGGACACGCTTGCCCGGACGCTGAAGGGGCTTGCAGGCGTTCGAACAAGTCGGGATGTTTTGTCATCCGTTTATTAGTTGTTTAATTGGCTATGACAACACTATTGTTTTTTATAGGAATCGTTATTTGCGTTTATATTCATTCATCTAATAAAATAGGAATGCCTGAAATCTCTCGCTTTCCTGGTATCCGGGTTTTGAGTTTCTTTAAAAAAATGGGAATACTTATCGGATATTGATAATTGTCCTCGTAGGATTCTCGTGGGACATCTCCCTTCTTATGTATGATATCAAAACGAATAGGTGTCAACAAGAAAATGACTAGGTTACGCATTTGGCATAAGCTGCTCCAAACAGTAAACGTTGCTTTGCACTGTTGACTTTGCAGACTAAAGTATGGGTATGTTTGTTGACACTTAAATAAGCTGAGATCGCTTTAATAGCGGTAAGGTCCTAAGGAACTTGCGTTGGTAAACTTTATATTGATTTGATGGTCTGTCAACTCTATTGATTCATCGTAAAATTAAGGTATACGTAAACTTGTAAAGAAACTGGCATAGAAGCTCACGTATGAAGTATTGTTGACGGCGCCTTTGCCTTGTAGCCATTCACGTATTATAAAACACACACACACACACACACACACACACACACACACACACACACACACACACACACACACACACACACACACACACACACACTGGACTAAACATATTGACTCCGTAATTACAAACGCTAACCGAAAACTATTCTTCCTTCGAAGAGCTCTAAAACATTCTTATTCCACGGTGCGTACTCTAGCGTACAGGACTATTAATCGCCCAGTGTTAGTATATGGAGTGATAATTTGTGACCCCTTCACTAAAGCTAACATAACTAAATTGGAAAGCGTGCAAAAAAAGGCAGTCCGCTCTATCTTTAATAGCTTTGGACGCACCTCTATAACTGAACTCCTACATCGTGCCAATGAGCCTTCAGTTACCGAAAGAAATCGTTTATAACGACTACAATTTCTTTACCAAATAATTAAAGGGCATTACAAGCTTGATATTTCCAATATCATTTCCTTTTCTTCTGGCTACGCCACCCGCCAAAGGCATCAACTTACAATAACCCCTTCCCGGTCCCGAAATAACTGCTTCAAATATTCCTTTTTCCCTCGTACAGTAACTCAGTGGAATGGGCTAACCAATAACCAAGTGATCAAGCCGTCCTTAAAGTTGTTTGCAGCAAATTTGACCTGATTGTTCACATCATGCCGTTCTATTTTTTGTTTGTTTGTTTGGTTTATGCATTCTTGTGTGCCAACATTGTGAAAATTATATCTTTAACCACCCTGCTAAAATCTCTTTATTAGGGATTGCAGTAGAAATAAATAAGTGAATAAATAAATTCACATTTACCTGACCATTTGGTTTAATAAGTTTTGGTATACTTTTATTGGCATTTTTGGCATTTTTGTCTGTCAGAGTTCAATAATACGGAAAAACGAGCCCTTAGGTATCCATTTCTTTCCTATATATATATATATATATATATATATATATATATATATATATATATATATATATATATATATATATTTATGGGAAGGAACTGTATACCTAAAGGCTTGTTTTTCCGTGTTTTGACACAATAATAATTAGATATAACAGGCAATAATGCCAAAGATTGTAGAGAAAAGTTATTAAAACCAATGTAATGTAAATAAGAAGAAACGAAATTGGGTGAAAAAATAAGTTGCCGTGAGGAGGACGTTCACGCTAAGGTATTTTCTCAACCACTTTTCTTTCTTCTTATTTACATTACAATGGTTCTGATACCTTCTCTTGTATGTATATATCCCAGCAAACGAGTGAGGTAGGTTTGGTACGCCACTGAAACGTAGTAAAGAAAGGAGACCGGTAAGGCTAGAGAGAGGGGTCCCTCACTTTTTTGAACTGGCGGGCCCTTCATGCTGTTAATCTGCATTGGGTTCGGCCATAAGCTTTCATCGTCATCAGTCACGTGATGTGGTCTCACCTCAAAAGAAATGGCCGCGATAACCAAGCAAAAACTGCCGAATGCCTTCCACACTATCACGTGGTTCCCAGCATAGTAGTGCGCAAAGGGGGGGGGGCAGGGAAGGGCACCCTGCTCCTAGTAAGCTGAGAGGGTGGTGCAAAGTCAGCCCTACACATTGATATATAAGGGACGGGGAGTGTGACTTGGTGTTGGGGTGGGCGCAATGGCAGCCCCACACATTGACATAATAGGGAGGGGGGCGCTGCGACGAAATATATCTGAGGGTGCATCCTGCGCACGCCTATTGAACCAATGTTCAGTCCACCGTACATGAAGATTATTGCACCAGCGTCGACCAAGAACTGCCATGGTGCGATATCCTAGAATAATGAGTGATATGTGGGGTTTAACGTCCCAAAACAACCATATGATTATGAGAGACGCCGTAGTGGAGGGCTCCGGCAATTCCGACTACCTGGGGTTGTTTAACGGCACCCGGATCTGAGCACACCGGACTACAACATTTCCGCCTCCATCGGAAATGCAGCCGCTGAAGCCAGGAAGCGAACGCGCGACCTGCGGGTCAGCAGCCGAGAACCTTAGCCCCTAGACCACCGCGGCGGGGCGATATCCTAGAATACTTTTTCGAGAAGAGGCTACACGGTATCACAAAAGCTTCATTCACCTTGTTGCTGTTCCTTAAGCTGGGATCTCCCTTTCTAATGGCAGTGCCAAACATGGTCGTCGGCCGCATTTCATTCGGGGAGTGCAAACCAGTGTTGCTTCCCGGATGGGGGAACGAGAGAGCACCGCTGCAGCTGTAGCCTAGGTGATGTCAGGTGTTGGTGTGGCTTGAGAAGGGGGGAGGGGTAGGGAAAGCAAGTGCTCCTTTTGCACCCCCCTGCTATACCCATGGTGCCAAGCACTAGCTCTAACACATATTTTCCAGCAATTTTGTAATCACCTGCGGAGATAAGAGCCACATTAATACACGCGATCACAACAAATGGGTGGCTCGAAATAGGAAGAATGTAGAGTTCGTTGTAGGGGCGATTCTTGTAGTATGGAACAGCCAACGGAACAAAAGAAAATGCGCAATCTTGATTTTCACCATTCTGAAACGTGGCGCTTGCCGCTGGGATGTTATAGGAGGGTCGAAGGTTGTGTGATAACCTTGCCATTGCGTGAATTGTACTTAGATCCCAGCAAAACCAACCCAATTGAGCTTTAGTTCATGACCAAGCAGGAGGTTTAACGTTCCGCGATGGTCCCGATGAGCTATACAATTGTCACGAGGCTAGTCAACCCACAAGCTCTCGTGTAGGTTCTTGTGCATACAAACCGATGAGAAAACCCACATCGGTAAAGAGAACACGAGACCGTTTATGCACACAAGAAAAACAACTAAATATATTTTCAATAAACTAGATAAAGAGAAAGGGATAAGAGGAAAAACAAACAAAGCACACAAATTCGAGGAGAAGTTAACCTAATGACCGCGAAATGCTAAGGATGCGTAAGTTCCGCAATAGGAAAAGCGACTGTCACCGTTCGGTCGCGGCATTCTTGTAGGCGGCGAGGGTTGATGCGATGGGGTGCAGACAAGGTAGATCAGAGGTCCAAGCGTTGCTCGTGGTGGAAGGTAACTCCGGGCGCACCAAGGTCAGTGACCTCTCAGCGTTCGTCCTGCGACGCTGGGACGTAGCCCTGGAAACGGGACGAGCCTGGCCAAAGCCAGATGGTGAGAATCCTGGCCAACGCCAAACGACGAGCAGCCTGGCCAACGCCAGACGACGAGCAGCCTGGCCAACGCCAGACGATAGATGATGCTCCGGTGCCCGACCAGGTGGGAGCCCGCAGCAGCCTTGCCTCAGGAACTCGGCCGCCACCCCCGCGCCCTGGTAGCCTGCTTGCCTCCGTCGTGTCCCGGCCACGTCTGCCCCGTTCTTCGTTCGGGCTTCTTCCAAACCAGCGTGGGGGCCTCTCATTGGTCCGAACTTCACGCGCCTCGTCTGCCCCTCGTCTTTCTCACCGAATGCATCGCGAAAGCGCGCGTCCACACCATCGGTCATCGTCGTCTTCTTCCCTATACCGGTGCACTCGCGCACATTTTAAACCGAACACTGGTTGCACTCGCGCACTTCACGAAACGCGCACTTCACTTATCACAAAACATGCCCCTTTTTCGAAAAGTTTTTTTCTAACGGAAAAAACTGCCGGATGCGTGTTTCACCACACAGGATACGTTCTTGGAGTTCGCATGAACACATGCACACTGGTATCACTGCAACAAGTCTTAAGGAGCACACTTACAGGAAAAAAAATCCACATATGGTAAACAATATTTCGATGGTTGATTGAAATGCTTTGCCTCCCATCTTTAGCAACACCTGAATTCGTATCTATGGCCGTAACCTGCTCATGAAGTCGGCACCTGCGTTTTCAGAACCTTTGATATGTTGAATATGAAAAGCGTACTCTTGTAGTACTAGACTCCACCTTAGCAACCTACTGTTCATGTGTTTTGCATTCGCTAAGTATTGTAGCTGTTGATGATCTGTCTGTACGATAAACTGTACTCCGTACAAAAAAATATGAAATTTTTCTACCGCCCATACTAGCGCTAAGCATTCTCGCTCGATAGTCGAGTAATTCTGCTCCCGAGGCAACAGCTGGCGGCTGGCATACGACACTGGGTGCAACAGCCCCTCGTGTTCTTGCATGAGAACTGCGCCGATGCATGTGTCGGATGCGTCTGTGCGGAGTATGAACACACGTTTTGGGTCTAGTGCCTTCACGATCGGCCCAGAAGCAATTAAAGGGCTTGCTTCAGCGTTGGAACTGCTCCTTCTGTTTCAGGAGTCCAACAAATCTTGTTTTTCTCCATTTTTCTGGTTAGCTGAGTTAAAGGCTGTGCTTTCTCCGCATAGCGAGGTATTAAATTTCGGTAATACCCAGCTAGTTCCAGAAAAGATCGGAGTTGCTTCTTGGTGTCAGGTAGAGGTGCACTGGCTATCTTCAAAACCGTAGTTTCCACAGGTTGAATAGTCCCGCCTCCTAGACGATGTCCCAAGAAGACTATCGACTCCACAGCGATTTCGCACTTCTGAGGCTTGATGGTTAAGCCAGACTCCCGTACTTTCTGCAACAAGCGTTGCAAGGTGTCTATGTGCTCTTCCCAGGTGTTCGTGGCTATGAGAACGTCATCGATGTAGTGGACTACGTTTTCAAGGCCCTGTAGGAGTGTTCTCATTAGACGCGGAAACACCGCAGAAGCTGTCTTTATGCCAAACGGCATGTATATAAATTGGAAATGACCGGATTGCGTTGAGAATGCCGTTACTGTCCTCGATGTCCGGTCAAGTGGGACTTGCCGATACCCCTTTGTGAGATCAAACTTTGAGACGTATCTCTTTGTGCCCACCTCTGTAAGCATTAGGTCGGTCCTAGGTATGGGCTCAGCGTCGGAAACCACTATCTCGTTGATGCGACGGAAGTCGACGCATGTGCGATAGGTGTTATCCGGCTTCTTAATAAGTACCAAGGGCGAATTGTAGGGCGAATGGGATCGCTCAATCACACCCAGTCTTAACATGTCCTGAACTTCTTGTTCTACTACTTCCTTCATGGCCAACGGCAAAGGATACTGCGGTGTGTTGATCGGTTCAGAGGTCGTCAATTGAAGACGGCATTCCAACAGATTTGTCTTTCCCGGTATCTCAGAGAATACATCTTGGTAGGTGGTTAGAATCTTCCGAAGTTCTGTACATTTGTCTTCTTCTAAGCTACTGCCGATCGGAATCGCTTCTAAACCCACAGTCGGCTTAACTGTGCAAGCTGGTAGAGGGGTATCTGTCTCCTCCTCTTTCATAACCACAAAAGATGCTGTTTGTGGAATTGTGTCTGGTTGCCGGTCTTCATAACGTTTCAACATATTAATATGGAAAAGTTTGGCGTCATGCCCCAAGTCCAGCCAATAGTCGTAGTCGCCCTTTTTCCCAATGACCGGAAACGGCCCTTTCCATTCCATCAACAACTTATTCGCTGTTGTAGGAAGCAAAATAAGAGCTCGGTCTCCAACTTTCAGGTGACGGCTCTTGCTCTTCCGATCATAGTGATATTTTTGAGTCGTTTTCGCTCGTATCAGGTTCTCATGGGCTAATTCTAGCGTTCTTTCCAGACGATCCCGGAGATCGAGGACATATCCATAGGTCGTTTTCACCTCCTCTTCGATCTTTTTTCCAGTTCACAGCTCCTTTAACAAGTTGAGTGGTCCTCGGACGTATCTCCCGTAAATGAGTTCGAAAGGAGAGAACCCAATGCTGGCCTGAGGAACTTCTCGATATGCAAATAGAAGTGGTGCAAGCAATCGATCCCATGATTTTGGATCCTCTTGGCATAGCTTGCGCAGCATTTGTTTCAAAGTCCCATTAAATCGCTCTACCAAACCATTGCACATGGGATGATAGGGCGTCGAACTCAGATGCTTGATTGCCAACAGATCGTTTACTTCTCTCATCAGGTCCGACGTGAAGCACGAGGCCTGATCGCACAGGATTTGGTGGGGAAATCCAACGCGGGAAAACATTTCGACCAACCCGTCTGTCACAGTCGCGGAGTCAATCGCCGGCAAAGCAATGGCGTCAGGATAGCGCGTAGCGAAATCGACCATGGTCAGTATGTATCTGTTGCCCCTATTTGAGACCGGCTTTAAGGGTCCAATAATGTCCACGGCCACGCGCTCAAAAGGAATGTCAATCAGGGGCATTTTCCCAAGAGGAGCCTTTTCTACTTTGTGCTTTGGATACATTCTTTGGCACGTGTCACAGGACCGCACGTATCTTTTAATCTCTTCCTGGACCCCTGGCCAATAGAATGAACCTAACACCCGATCAATCGTTCTTGTTACTTTTGATGCCCGGACATCAAACTCTCATGGGCCATCTTCAACACTTGACTTCGCAGCTTGAGAGGAACTACGACCTGCTTTATCAATTTGCCAGAGGATAGTCGGTAATTTCGATACAACAATGACTTCTCCATGACAAAGAAATACTGGGTCGATCCTCTGCCATAAAAAACCTGCCCTACTTTGTCCCTGCAAGCTTCCAGGGTCTTGTCTTCTGCTTGGGCCCTCTCGAGCTCCCTCCTGTTCATCTTCAAACTTCTGGCGCTAACTGCAGCTGAATCCGGCCGGACGCTTGTGCCCTTCATACTACCAAGTGATGCCTTTAAACGATGGTCTTCTTTCTTTTTACACAAGGTCTCGGCTACGTTGTTCGGAGTGAAGTTCCCTTCAGCCAGTTTTTCTTTCCATTTCTTGTCAGGGTCATCAGCAGCACGAGATCCTGGCACATTGCCAACGATGATGTCATATAGCTGGGAGGACATGCATTTCACGATACAAGTGCCTGAAAAATATGGCGAAAAAATCTCCACCTTCGCCTCTGGTACCGTGATCCGGCTCCCGTCTGCTAAGAACAAGGCCGTCGTGGTTCCTGTCAGTGCTTCATCTGGCACCAAAGAACGCCGAACCACCATTGTATTGCTTCCTGTATCCCGTAGGACGGAAGCCGCTTGGCCGAATATAATGCCCTGCAGCACTGGCATCGGATGTTTTTCTGACTTTGGCTGCGTATTTACCGCACTGGTTATATTCTCCTCCTGCTTGTCCGCAGGTATATCATTCACTACTTCTGCCTTTTCCTCGGGCGACAAGATACAAGAAGTCCTCTTAGTGACGTTCTGCTTTCTGGTACATACATTAACATCATGCCCCGATTTGTGACAGTAGTCACAGTATGGTCTTGTCCGAGCACGACATTCTGCTGCCCTGTGACCTGTTTTATCACAGACAAAACATCGATTTGGAGACTTCCACGCTGTACTTCCGCATTTTCCTGCGGCGCCGTTCTCCGTTTTGTCGCGAAAAACCAACAAATTTGACTGTCGATGGGCCTCTAAAAAATTGTCCGCAGCCTCGGCCATTTCATCTAGCTTACGACATTTTTTTTCACGTAGGAAAAGCGCCACGCGGTTATGGCATTGATTGATAAACTGTTCAGCTACTATGAGATCTCGAACAGACGAATATTCTTTTGCTGTTTTGGACATCTCCACCCATCTGTCGAAAAAACTTGCCAACCTGGTTGCATACTGCTTGCCTGTTTCTCCATCTTGAGGTCTGCTATGCCGGAACTTCTCCCGGTAGCCCTCCGCCGTGAAACGAAAACGCTGCAGTAATGCTAGCTTGGCTTTCTCGTAGTCAAGTGCCTCTTCTGGAGACAAGCGACCAAATACTTTGAGAGCTTCTCCGCTCAGACACAGACTCAGTGCCGTGGCCCACTTATCCTTAGGCCATTCCTGACCGGTGGCCACATTCTCAAATCTCTTGACATAAGCATCAAGGTCATCCCGGTTTCCATTAAATCCGGGTATGAAATTGTGCGGGTTAACGTTACACGGTTCTCGCACCTGTCGACCATGGTCCGACGCCGTGGATCCCCTGGCCCCTTCCACCTGAGCAAGTTGAAGGCGCAGTTGAATCGTCTTCTGGCATTCGGCCTCAAGTTTTCGTTCCAACTCCGCCTGTTCCATCCTCTCCTTTCTTGCCTCTCGCTCAGCTGCCCTTTCTTCGCGAGCTCGTGCCTCACGCTCATCAAGCCATGCCTTCAACTCATCGCCCTCTAGCCCCATGCGTATCGCTAACGCCGTTAAATCAGACGTAGTCATTTTCTCTCCTTCTGTAAAAACCTTAATTGCATAAACAATCTCGTCCTGTCGTAGCGGACGCCAATTGTCACGAGGCTAGTCAACCCACAAGCTCTCGTGTAGGTTCTTGTGCATACAAACCGATGAAAAAACCCACATCGGTAAAGAGAACACGAGACCGTTTATGCACACAAGAAAAACAACTAAATATATTTTCAATAAACTAGATAAAGAGAAAGGGATAAGAGGAAAAACAAACAAAGCACATAAATTTGAGGAGAAGTTAACCTAATGACCGCGAAATGCTAAGGATGCGTAAGTTCCGCAATATCAAAAGCGACTGTCACCGTTCGGTCGCGGCACTCTTGTAGACGGCGAGGGTTGATGCGATGGGGTGCAGACAAGGTAGATCAGAGGTCCAAGCGTTGCTCGTGGTGGAAGGTAACTCCGGGCGCACCAAGGTCAGTGACTTCTCAGCGTTCGTCCTCCGACGCTGGGACGTAGCCCTGGAAACGGGACGAGCCTGGCCAAAGCCAGATGGTGAGAAGCCTGGCCAACGCCAAACGACGAGCAGCCTGGCCAACGCCAGACGACGAGCAGCCTGGCCAACGCCAGACGATAGATGATGCTCGGGTGCCCGACCAGGTGGGAGCCCGCAGCAGCCTTGCCTCAGGAACTCGGCCGCCACCCCCGCGCCCTGGTAGCCTGCTTGCCTCCGTCGCGTCCCGGCCACGTCTGCCCCGTTCTTCGTTCGGGCTTCTTCCAAACCAGCGTGGGGGCCTCTCATTGGTCCGAACTTCACGCGACTCGTCTGCCCCTCGTCTTTCTCACCGAATACATCGCGAAAGCGCGCGTCCACACCATCGGTCGTCGTCGTCTTCTTCCCTATGCCGGTGCGCGCGCGCACATTTTAAACCGAACACTGATTGCACTCGCGCACTTCACGAAACGCGCACTTCACTTATCACAACAATCCCAGTTGTGAGCATATTTCGACCCACTACTCTCTTTTCATGAAATAGTGAAACACTACGAGCTTGGCCACCGGAAATTCTTGCTTCCGCACTGAAAGCTGACTAGACCTCAACTTCGCACTGAGAATGTTACAAAGTGGATGTTTCGCTTAGAGAGGAAGGTTTCGTCGCTTTGCTCCAAACATAGACCCACACTGCCCTGTGGGCTATAAAGAGTATTGTTCGTCAGGGCACATGCTCTGGTAATGTTTGCTGTTGCAACAAGCCTCTTTCAAAAAACAAAAAGATGGGGCTGGGAGAGAGTTCTCAAAAGTGGCGATCTCTAGCAACAACTAAGGGCTGCCCAAAGGGCCCTCGAACATGTGGAGCACCATGCTCTTCCGGCCTCTACGTGGGTACGGCCCACAACTACGACTCTCTAGTTCCTTAGAACCAAAGAGAAGTTTGTTCACTGACTGACTGCTCGTAAGATAGTGGGTACCATAATTTTCCTAACAATAACGAATAATGCCATAGGGCGGGATTCCCTGGTTTACAAAAATAGGACGAGTTATGGCGAAGTGGGCGCCATGCTAGCCATGCAGGGGTACTTGCAGTATAGTTATCCAGAAGAGCTTATAACGGGCTCTATATAGTCCAGTTTCCAGCTTTTGCTAAGAAGGTGTCACGCGTTCAGCGCATGCCTGGCGACTTTTTAAGAAATCGTGAAAATTCCATGTAGTTCGAGATATTCATAAGAGGAACATTGACTTCTTTTTGATTGATAAACTGCACTATGTCAACTATAATGCCGTTATGTTTCACTAGCATAAGTTTATTATTAGGGTAGAAAATAATATTTGAATTTCAGTTTTCAAACTTCGCGCCAAAATGACAGCTTGCAACGTTGGACATTTCAGAATGTAGTGTTTGTATTTTCGCAGCATTGGTACGATGAAATTTTCTAAGATTTCGTCTGGTGGGCCTGTCTTGCACGATTTAAAGATTTGTATGCTAAGTTCATGGCATATAACAACGTATTTCATTTTTATCGATTGAAAGATTGGTAGGATCCAGTAGACACCTTCGAAATTACTTACGTCACGGTGTCTTGTGCGGGATTTTGAAGGTTTCGTCTCGGCCCACATTTTTTTTCTTACGTTTTCTCGATTTCTAAGCGACGTGTCGCGCTGAAAAGGGTGTTGTCGTGATTGTGAAATTGTACTTAAATAATAAGCGAAAAATTGTTTCGCTCTTTAGTGTCACTTTAAGGGTTCCTTGCATTACCCTGAATCTGTTAATTAACATCGATTAAAAAGGATGCTTTTAACATTCGTCTGTCTATTTTGCACAACGCATATCTATGGAGGTGTAAAATATTCTGGATTCCAAACTCTCACAATGCCTTTTTGGCAAAAGTGGAGCCACTCTTTGCATCCGAAAATTAAAAAAAATTCCCTCTTTTGGTGATTCCTTGAAATCCTAAATATAACCTGGGTTTGATGCGTTAGTTTAAGTCCTACATGTATTACTTATTTAAAGATTCTTATTCTCAAATTATCTAAAAGAATAAGGTATGAACTTGCCACATGACCTCCAGCAAAACTCGTCTTGACGTCTAGGCTTGCTAATAAAAGTAGTAACAGATAGACATCCTTTGAGTGTTAGAGTATTATCTTTGAGTATTATCTGACAAACGTTGCCGTAATAAACTCGTCGGACGTGTGAGGAAAACGCTCTATATTATTGGCCGAATGCCGATAGTTTATTTTGCCTTACTAAGATGGCTGCCGCAGCCGCCATTTCTCGGCCACTACTTCAATTCTGAGCAGTTATTTTCACTCTAGCAATTTTTGAGTCTCACGTGTATCTAGTGTTTTTGGGCTCCGAAACTGTTATGACGTATGCACGCATCAAAAGAGCAGCCTTTGGATCTTGATCCATTACAACATTCAAAGAAAATAGTATCTGGGACCAAAAAGAAAGTATTTTATTGAATGGTTCACTAAGCCATGTGCTACCACAATATTTCCAATGGGATTTGTGATACGCCCATTCTACCATTTTTTTTTTATTTTTTCGTCTCTAATAAATGATTGAGACAAACTTGAAAGAAGAAGATGAAGTGTGAAGGTATCACTCACTTCTGTCTTTTTTCCTATCCCTCTTTGTGGGTGGCTGCCAGAAATGAGAGGAACATCGCCATTATCTCAAATTGCCACGTAACGAGAGGCATCGAACAAGATCGATTGGTGACTCCCCTTCAATGCGCGGATGTTTGGTGCTGTCATAAGGCTTGAGCAAGCTGCAAACGTTTGGTGTTCATCACGGTCGCCGAGCTTTCCTTCCTTCTGACTCCAACGGGGTGTTTTCGACGGCGATACCAGACGACGGTATTCCGTCGAGGCCATGTGGAACGGCCATGCAGGCAATCGAGACCGACCATCCGCGCAGCGATCTGGCCTACCTTATGATGAGCTATCGCTCGTCCAACCCGGCGGCTCAGGTCAGCTTCGAAGCCAGCCAGCACAACGACACCGAGGCCCATACCTAACCGTCGAGGATCGTCGAAGCCAGTGCCAGCAAGCGCCACTGTCCCGCCAACCATTCAAGAGTCCCAAGCCCAGGCAAGCCAGTCCTAAGCCATGCCAGGCAAGCCATGCCCAGGAAAGTGGAAGCCAGCCCATGCCCAGGCAACTTGGCCAGGGCCAGGCATGGCTGGCCCGACGCAGGTGCTAAGGCCAGCTGCGAGGTCAATCAGCGCAACGACGCCCAGACCAGTATCTGGCCGTCGAGGGTCAACGACGTAAAGGAATGGCACGCACACAGCGTTCCTGGCTCTTGACGGCGTTCTACCGGGTTTCGGTAGAACTTGAAGATCTAAAACTGGGCCTTGCACCTGAATACCAGCAACCGCTTGAAGACCTTCAGAACAACTTAAGTGAGCGGATAAAGGTCACAGGTATTCTGAAGGAAATGAAATTGAAAAACATCAAGCGAAAGTACGAAGCTTAGGAAATCACAGCATGTCCATATATTGAGAGCGGACGAGCTTTGTTGCAAGACTCGCCTCAGAGCAAAGCAGTCAAGATGGCCAAGGAAAAGCGGCGCACGCTCAAGCGGTTATGATGGCTCACCCCCTTCGACACCCTCTTTTCACCTTTTCTCTCCCACCTGCGTCTTTTGTACATTCGGGGCAGTTGCACCGCTCCAAAGCATGGCCGCCGTGCGTTGCAGTGAAAACAGGGTGCTCTTCTTGAGAAAAAGTAAAAACGAAAACGAAAAACTCCATTCGATGCGAGCTCGACGAAAAGATCAGGTGACTCGAGGAAAACAACAAGAGCATTGACATCAAGTAAGATTAGATGACGGCCCTCTACCAGTATACAGTCGAGACGGTGCCAGCCAGCCGCACTGTCCCGGCTTCCTGTCATCCAACAATCTTATTCCAGACAGGCGAGTCGTATGCTAGCCATTCCCGTGCCATCCAGATGCGCAGGCCACCTATGGACCTCTGCTGCTGAGTTCAGGGCCGCCCATGTCCACTGCCTTAACCGGGGAGGAGGGATGTGGACGCGCTTGCAGGACGCTGAAGGGGCTTGCAGGCGTTCGAACAAGTCGGGATGTTTTGTCATCCGTTTATTAGTTGTTTAATTGGCTATGATAACACTATTGTTTTTTATAGGAATCGTTATTTGTGTTTATCTTCATTCATCTAATAAAATAGGAATGCCTGAAATCTCTCGCTTTCCTGGTATCCGGGTTTTGAGTTTCTTCAAAAAGAATGGGAATACTCATCGGATATTGATAATTGTCCTCGTAGGATTCTCGTGGGACATCTCCCTTCTTATGTATGATATCAAAACGAATAGGTGTCAACAAGAAAATGACTAGGTTACGCATTTGGCATAAGCTGCTCCAAACAGTAAACGTTGCTTTGCACTGTTGACTTTGCAGACTAAAGTATGGGTATGTTTGTTGACACTTAAATAAGCTGAGATCGCTTTAATAGCGGTAAGGTCCTAAGGACCTTGCGTTGGTAAACTTTATATTGATTTGATGGTCTGTCAACTCTATTGATTCATCGTAAAATTAAGGTATACGTAAACTTGTAAAGAAACTGGCATAGAAGCTCACGTATGAAGTATAGTTGACGGCGCGTTTGCCCTGTAGCCATTCACGTATTATAAAACACACACACACACACACACACATATATATATATAAATAAATATATATATATATATATATATATATATATATATATATATATACACGACGTGTACAACTGGAAGTGGTATAGTGACGTCCTGCAATCACAATTGATGGCGCACCTTTCATTTGTCTTCTCGCCTTTTGATTGATTGATATGTGGCGTTTAACGTCCCAAAACCACCATATGATTATGAGAGACGCCGTAGTGGAGGGCTCCGGAAATTTTGACCACCTGGGGTTCTTTAACGTGCACCCAAATCTGAGCACACGGGCCTACAACATTTCCGCCTCCCTCGGAAATGCAGCCGCCGCAGCCGGGATTCGAACCCGCGACCTGCGGGTCTTCTCACCTTTTGTTTTTTCGTCTATTGTGTGCGTGGCGAAATTCATCAAAGCATTTCCTCAAACCAACTCGCCGTATTTTCTTTACTGCTGCAACATATATAATATATACCTAAAATAGACCTGAACAAATCATTTGACGGTGTGCTTGAATTTACGTGGCTTCATTTCTCCACTTTGGAAGCCCGACCAACATAGTTTCCATGCAAGAAATTCTTACGTTGATTTTATATCTGTTGTATATGAACTGCTGTGGTAAAAACAGTGTACTACGTGGTGCATCGAAATGCAGCTAGATAAAGCCGACAATTCACTTTGGCTACATTTTCACGAAACTCAGAAAAAACAGTTATTATGTTCCGCTCTTATAATATAGAACATCTTGATCTGCAGAGTTTTAACAATATTGTGCGACCGCCATTACGCCGGCATATCGCGACGCCCTTATCCCTAAAGGAGCGGCAAAAATAGGCATGTGCCGACAACATTGTGGGGAACTATGTTATGCGTTGCTTTATTATTCTGCTGTTTATTTTTCACGTATACTGCTTTTATGAATTGATTGATGCACCAGTCAAGCTTTTGCAAGGCGTCTCTGGAAAACACCGAAGTAATCATCATAATGAAGATTGACATTATTTGGCATTTTTTTTGCTCAGCCCCGCCGCGGTGGTCTAGTGGCTAAGGTACTCGACTGCTGACCCGCAGTGCGCGGGTTTGAATCCCGGCTGCGGCGGCTGCATTTCCGATGGAGGCGGAAGTGTTGTAGGCCCGTGTGCTCAGATTTGGGTGCACGTTAAAGAACGTCAGGTGGTCTAAATTTCCGGAGCCCTCCACTACGGCGTCTCTCATAATCATATAGTGGTTTTGGGACGTTAAACTCCACATATCAATCAGTCATTTTATTTTGCTCTAAGATTTTTTTCAGGTGAAGTCGTGAAGTCCTATTATGCAATGTGCCGCCCCCTCCACTACACTCCGCTCTCATCACCTTCGTCAAAATTCCACCCCCCCCAGACGAAAATCCTGGGTGCGCTACTGCCTATGTAGTAAAATAGTATAAAACTTCATTTGTTGTTGCATATATATATATATATATAAATATATATATATTTATATAATCATAAATCATATATATATATATATATATATATATAAGATTAAAAAATAAATTCTGTGGGTCCGGTGCAAATATAATTAGGAATAAAAGAGCACACTTACGAAAGTTTGTTAATTGTTTACTCTACGTAGAGTAAACGTAGAGTAAACAATTAACAAATTTTCGTAAGTGTGCTCTTTTATTCCTAATCATATATATATATATATATATATATATATATATATATATATATATATATATATATATATATATATATATATATATAATTTTGTATTGGAATAAACGAGACCAAGAACAAGAGACAACACCCGATCCTGGGTCAACTGTTCTCATTCTGACTTCCTTCTCTTCTTTTCTCTTGCTACCCGCGCCCCGGAGCCCCAGCGTCTTTCTTGGTCATGAGCTGACACTCGGCCATGAATGCGCGCGCGCATGACTGGCGGCAAAGTTTCTGGTGGGCGGGTATGCTGCATCGTGGTGGTCAGCCCAGACAATAATGCAACATGGGCGACGATCTGGGGGAAACGTCTCTGGTGGACGGCACTGGCTGCCTCGAGCTGGTCGCTGTTCTGCAGGCCACGATGTCTCTTGAAAAAGTGCGGTTGACTGAGGCGTCCGGCACTGGCTGCCCCGTTGTGGCCGACGCGCTAGGCCATGCTGCGATTTCGTCTAAGTATCTGCCAGAAGTAGATCTGGCGGTTCATACTGGCTGCATCTCAGAGGTCGGCCTCGGCCATGCAGAGACTCTTTGTGGGCAGCAGCTAAACATGCCTTTGACAGCGCGCTTCGTACGGCGCGCGAAATCAGTGGCAGAGGTAGAACGCCGGAAGAGGTTTGTCGAATGAGTATCCCAAAAAAAGCGCTAGGTGCCTTGGCTGGTGTAGAGATTGGATTCGCAACTTCTGTGATGTGTGGCAGAAAACATCATTCACGGCTGGTCTTGGCATCTACGGCAGGGCATTCTGTGAAGCTGCCATCGCATTGGCTGCTATCTGCATCTTGAGCTCCAACTTTCTCCTAATGATCTTGGTCAGTGAGAACAGCAGTCGTTACTTTGGCTCTACTTGTGCCATGACCATAGGCGGCTTAAGCATAGGCGATGCTGGTGTCTCCACTTGCCTCAGTAAAGGCGATAGTGGGGCTGGCTTCTCTAACTGAGCTGTATGAGGACTGGTATCAGCCTCTTCCCTTGACGTAATGGCGTCGGAAAGTGGCGCGGGTACTGAGAGCAGCAGTGGAGTGTCGCACTTGCGTCTGACGTCAATTGTAGGAAAGGCGGAGAAGCTTTCTGTAGCGGAGCAGGAGGGCTCCTAGGAACCTTCTCGGTGGCTTTGCTTCATCTCGGTGTGCGAAAATGGGCGCGTCGGTGAAGGGCAATGCAGCACAGTCGAGTTGATTCTGTGCGGCTGTTTCGTTGGAGCAATGCTCTTCATGAGGTCTGACTTTGGTAGCGGCCCGCAGTGAAGTTGCTTCGGGTATCGACAAAGTGTCTAACTGCTCGAGTGGTAAACTGCAGTGCCCAGCTGCAGCCTCGAGGTGGAAAGCCTCTGGAGATTTTTCCTCGATACCGGCCAGGTTGGCCGGGGTGGTGGCAGACAGGTGGTCAGGTGTACGGCCAAAAGCAGCTATAAGCTTGCAGCTCCAGTCCGCCCAGCACAGCTGCTTCATGCCTTCATACCGGTGCCATGCCACGGCACCTTTCCGAAAGCGGGATGTGGCCTCACATCATTTTTGAGGCTCAGTTCAAGCCTACCACACTGCTAGCGCGTTCACGGTTGCCACCTAGCTGTCAGCGTTGTTCTGGTACCCGTGGAATTCCGGTTGTTCGCAGACGGCCGGTGATGGTGGGGTGGCAAGTGGCAACGCAGAGATTACGGAAGCGAAGCAGGCGAGCTGGTGTGAGAGCTCGATGAGAGAAGACCGAAGCTTTCTGCTTTGCTCTGGTGGGCTTGCCTCAAGGTCGTGCGAGGCAGCTACATCCAACACAGTTCTAGTGGCACGCAATGCTGGCAACAATGTAGGGGCTCACTCGGAGAACAACGCTGTCAGTTTGTTAGTCTCAACGCAGAGTAGCGCGATGGTACGCCACAGGTCCGCGGCGCTGTCGGGTGTGAAGACCGAAGAGTCAGTGATCGCGGTCTTCGAATAAGTAGAGGTTGCAGCACTGACACCGGCGAGGTTGACGAGCAGGGAAGCTTGGACGGCGTTCCATGGCGGCTCGTATGTTGAAAGAGTGCCGCAACGGGAATGTAGGCCATGAGAAGCGTGAGTGGCATTCCCAAAGGACAGAAGCTGGTGCGGACCCCTGCCGTGAAACGGTGGCAGGGTGTGCCCTAGAATCAGGTCGTGCCCTAGAACCCCAGGGGAGGCCTCGATGCCGTCCACTGGTGGTCTGAACGGTAGCTGAAGCGGCGACCCTATCACCAAGAAAGCGTGAACAGCGTTCCTCGATGGAGAAGCCCGTGCTGCCAACGAACCACGAAGACACGTACCGGTGGCTTCCTGCAGATGGTTCACTTGTCGGACTGCGCCATTGAAGCCGATCCTGGGCCAGCTCTGTTCCTATTCTGATATATATATATATATATATATATATATATATATATATATATATATATATATATATATAACAGTCTGAAAAAAAACTGTTATGGTACCAGGCGAAGGTTATGTAGTATTGTGTCACATTTGTTCGCCTGAAACGCAGTATCAACCAACATCTATTTGTGGGGAACAACAAGGGCCTTTCTGAGGCCAGGCTAAACCGCAACACTTAGAATTCTGTCGCAGCAATGGAAACTCAGAAATAAATAAAAATATGACACCTGCTTGTTACTTTCAAGTGTAGATAACTTCCGTGAACGTATAAGGAAGCAAATGACCAGCCGCTCCCAGGTGCATTTTGCCACTCACTTGCATATATGTTTTCTACGCCTAATTTGTTTTCGTGCACATTCTTTCCGTTTCTGTACCCCCACCCCCCTTTACCTAATGCTAGGTATCAAACAGATTTTCATCAGTGAAGTTTAACTCCCTTCCTCCCCTCGCCCAATTTTCTTCTCTGTTCGGGGAGTCGCTTCGTAAATATTCTATACGGGCTGAATTGCGTGGAGTTGATAATTTTGCATAACCCGAAGTTTTGACAACATTACCGCTGTGATGACTTTCCTTGTAGGCTCTTTGCGGTGCCGGTCACCTATGCGACGCTTTCGCGTCTTGTGCTGTATTGTATTGCAGATGAGGCAAATATATATCCCTATAATATTACATCACTTGTTCATGCTTTTATTCTGTTGTGACTTGTTGATGCAGTTACAGATGAGAACGAGCAAACCTTTTGAAGACCGGTCAAACATTTTGCTGCTTCTGGCAAATAACTTTCTTCGAAAAGGATATATCACCACCACTGCTCTGTCGAAGCTGTTATGAGCCGTTGAGTGTGACAAATCGTTTTTGATATTTATTTTTCCGTACTGAAATGCCCAAACTTTTTTCCGGTTCCGTCTCTAATATACCTCATCAGCCTTGCTTATGGTAACTTGGAGTCGTAGCGGCAGCTTGTAGAGTGGCCACGAATAAAGCTGCAGTGGACTCGAGCTCAGTAGGAAGCTGAAATTCTAAGCTTGCCCCACAGCTTGACCCCAGCGGACCAGGGAGAAGGTGAAAGACTGTGGTTTTTAGCACTATGGAGGCTCAGTTAAGAGTCAGGCATTGGTTGGTTTTCACTCAACTAGAATTGTGTTTTAGGGCTAAAAATTGATCTCGGACAGCCAAAACGCACACACGTGCCACGCTGCATATTTTCTATCTGTTCCTCTTTCTCCCGGCAACTATGGACTCACAGAGTTGTATACGCGCGCAAACTACTAAACACCGTTATGCATCAAGTGAAAATATTTAATTACACTTATAATTCATCTCGCCAGCTGCTATAAGTAGCCACTGCTTATGTGAATTGCAGCTAGGCTACTTGAATTACTTTTAGAAGGAGATGCTCTCTGGCTTCGTGACGTCATGTAACAAGCAGGCAATTTTGTGGCAAACAAAAATTTTAAATGCTGAAGAACAAATAGAAAACAATATGCCATACTGATAATGGTCCATTCTCTTGTTTTTTGCATGGTCGTGCATAAGTGGTCATTACGCGATTGATCAGTTTGACGTCATATGTTGCCTCGCGTAACAAGCTGGTGCTGTGAGCATGACAAAGACTGTTTACACCTATCATATACAGCTAATGACTATATGAACAGAAAGCAACGAGGCATGGTTCAACGTTATAATCCTCCACATTTTGTTCTTTCAAAGTAAAATTTTGTTTGCACCGTTTGTATTGGCATATTTATGCAGGTTCCTCGGGCTCCATAAGAAATGTTAAAAGAAATACAATGGGTGTAGACAAAGTACTACACCCCTATCCCTATATATTTTACAATTTTAAGAATAGGCGTTGAAAATACAATGCGCGTAAGCAATATAGTATGCCCCTAATACCACAAATTATGCTATAAAAAGGTTGAGAAGTTGATATTCAGAAATAGTAATAGAAATGAGCAATATTATTATTAAGTTCAAACTCCAGAAACACTGTTCAGACTATTAGCAAACAAGGCAAATTATTATACACAAAAGCATGAATGTATGCAAGAAAGTGTAAAACTTATTATAAAAAATATAACAGCATGCATTCCTGGAAAAATCATGGTTTATCCCCCCGTCATGGGAATCGGCGTGCAACACGAAAATCAAATGCGCTTTAACAGGGGTAATTAAACGTTTACTGTACATTGATAAAGGAGGGTTTGGCGAATGTGTGTTTTGGTGTTTACCAACCAAAACCCCGTTCAACGTGAACGTATTCTCGATTGAACTTGATACACAACCATCCCGACGACTAACATCCGCCATGATAAATTTATTAAACGAACTATTGTGGTATTTGTAGATGGTAACTGCGAAAGCTTAATAAGAAAAAGAGTCGTGATAGCAAGATGAGCTTCGCACATTAGATGCAAAAATGTGGGTAAGGGGGCCATTCCTCGGCCTGTCAAACTTTCATTTACCTTAGTGGTATCTAAGAGAACGCATCGCGTGACCTCTGCAGGTGTATGCGAATTGATATTAAATTGCATGCTCGTCCAGGAAGTTATCTTCCTTGGTAAATTAATAAAAAATATATATAAATAAATAAATAAATAAATATATATATATATATATATATATATATATATATATATATATATATATATATATATATATATATATATATATATATATATATATATATATATGGTGGGGTGAAATTCAATGGATCCGGTGGAAAATGCGGTAGAAAAAGAGGTCGACAAACGTGCGAAAAAAACACTAGTTTTACTAACGTTTCGGCAGGTGGGCCTGCCTTTGTCGGAGTGAATGGTTACACATGGCACACAGGGCACATATATAAGCCGCTTCTTTGCGTATCACAAGGCTAAGTCATTATCAGTAGTTTAGGAAACAAGATTATATATCACCAAAGGTACGTGGATATAGTGCATATACAGCTGAAAACGCGTATCATTATACAATAGTGAATATGCACGTATTAGATACCCTACAACTTTTGTGGAATGAAACAGGTCAGCAAAATGACAGACTGCCCACGCAGTAGCTCAGTTGGTAATACGTTCTGCAGGGTAATCACAGCCTAAAAACATTCAGTAAGCCTTTAAAAAAGAAAAAGAAGTTTAGAAAGATGAACAAAATCACAAAGCAGACAGAGCAAAATGAATGCGAGTAAAGTGGTAACGAGTAAAATAGAAACTCAACGCGTCCATCTTCGGCCAAGGAAAGAACATGGAAACCTGCACCCGACAACATTATTAATATTTCAACTGCTATCTTATCTAAAGAAGAACTCAGTCTTTTATCCCGTGGTTTAAGCTTCTGTCCAGCAAGTGCTAACTATAATGAATTTCAGTTATACAAGGATTTATACAACTTCACACGAAATATGAGACTACGCGAATATTTCTTCGATCAGCCGTCTCCCGCCGACGATCCAACCGCTTTACCCTCGGCTAAACGTTGGACACCGGGGTCACAACGTGACAAACACTTGGACATGTTTATTAAAGCGGTGCAGCGAGATATCATTCAAGCTTATAATGAACCCCAGTCTTTTCGTCGAAACCTATCAACCCTAGAAATAAAAGCTATAGCAAACCTTGGCGAACGCACCCGACATCACAATAAAACCTGCGGACAAAGGAGGTGCCATCGTTGTCATGGACACGACCAAATATATTGCTGAAGCGCAGTCAGCTTGATGATAGGTCGTTTTATAAGCGACTCGAGGCCGATCCGACTGAGGATTACGAAGCGATATTAGATGGCACAATAAGAAAACTAATAAAGGAGAAAAAACTAAATGATAGGGAAGCTTCTCTAATCCCTCTTAGTCCGGCAGCTGGTAGGTTCTATTTGTTGCCGAAAATCCATAAACACAACAATCCTGGTCGCCCAATTGTTTCCGGCATAGGTACCGTGACAGAAAACTTGTCGCGTTACGTAGATAGCCTGATAAACCAGATACCCTCTACGTTCAAGTCATTTCTGCGAGATACTAACGACTTCCTTTCTGATATTAGCAACCTTATTAAACCTGACAACGCTCTCCTTGTAACTCTCGATGTTTTCGTCTCTCTACACGAGCATACCGCACTTGGATGGTATAAAGTCCGTGGTTGAGGCTTACGATCACTCCGCTTTCGACAAGTCCATCAATACCTCGACTATGGCTATACTGCTTGAAATGATTCTTCAGTACAACAACTTTGAATTCAATGGAGTGCATTATGTTCAAGTAAGTGTACGTCTATGGGTACTAAGATCGGGCCAAGCTATGCAAATATATTTATGGGATCCCTTGAGAAGAAATTCTTGTCGGGGTCGTTCGCTAAACCTTTTATTATAAAGATTTATTGACGACATTTCATGATTTGGCCACATGGAGAGGAGGAACTTTTGTCTTTTATTTCGGACTTTAATAATGTTCATCCTTCCATATCCTTTTCGCACACATATTCACCACAGACCATAACTTTCTCTATGTCACAGTCTGTCTCGATAATGCAAAATTGAGCACTAAACTGTACCGCAAGCCGACTGACAGACAGAGGTATTTACACTTTCAAAGCAGCCACAAAAGGCACTGCAAGTCCAGCATACTTTACAGCCAGGCCTTACGCTTTAAGCGAATTTGCTCTGAGCAATATGACTTTGATAATAACTGTAACCAGCTACGCACTGCACTTCTTAAAGAGAAATATACGCCCAAGTTAGTCGATGACGCAGTAAGGCGTGCCGACGCACAAGACCGTAGAGCACTCTTGCATCCCCAAGAAAATCCTAAAAGTCATTCACAGGTTAACCTGGTTTTAACCCATAACGCATCGGCACCTAACGTCGCATCTATTTTCCGTAAACATCACAACGTACTATTGCAGAGCGAACGCCTTGCAAAAGCGTTCCAGAACCACTACGTGTTGTGTACAGACGAGGCAAAAATTTGCGAGATTTATTAACTTCCTCTAAAACCAGACAGAGCAATAACGACCAGATGCTTGGTTGCGTCCTTGTAAGAAGCCCCGCTGAAAGTGTGTGCACACATGACCACAACAACACTGGCAGCCAGTACTGCGACGAACTTCAAGTTCAAATTAAGGGCAGTTTCACTTGTGATACTGCAAATGTCGTATATTTCCTAGAATCTCAATCTGTCATGTACAATACATAGGTCATACTGAAAACTGCTTTTCGATACCGTTTCAATAATCATAAAGCTCGTGTGCATGCCCTTCCTAACTTACCGATTTCAAGGCATGTCACCGAGGCAGGTCATTCATTCAGTAACATGATAGCTACAATACTGGAATCGGGTTTTAAATCACACCATGAACGCGAAGTAAAAGAGTCATTTTTAATTCATAAATTCAAAACCCTATCTGCCGGCATGAACGAGAGCCCCGGTACGCTTACTTGCATATTGCCTTCGTAAATCGCTTTTTTGTTTTACTGACAAGTGTATATCGTCGCACGATGTTGGCCTATTGTCAAATACTACCTACATAATGTAGGTGGCCTTTGGTCGCTTCACCATTTTTACTCGCATTCATTTGCTCTTTCTGCTTTGTGATTTTGTCTATCTCTCTAAACTTCTTTTTCTTTTTTAAAGGCTTACTGAATGTTTTTAGGCTGTGATTATCCTGCAGAACGTATGACCAAGTGAGCTACTGCGTGCGCAGTCTGTCATTTTGCTGACCTGTTTCATTCCACACAAGTTGTAGGGTATATAATACGTGTCAATTCACTATTGTAATAATGATACGCGTTTCAGCTGTATATGCACTATATCCACGTACCTTTGGTGATATATAATCTTGTTTCCTAAACTACTGATAATGACTTAGCCTTTGATACGCAAAGAAGCGGCTTATATATGTGCCCTGGTGTGCCATGTGTAACCATTCAACTCCGACGAAGGCAGGCCCACCTGCCGAAACGTTAGTAAAACTAGTGTTTTTTCGCACGTTTGTCGACCTCTTTTCTACCGTATATATATATATATATATATATATATATATATATATATATATATATATATTATATATATATATCTTTCGAAGGTCGCAGGTTCAGTTCCTGGCCACGGCAAGTTATCTTTTCACCCACATTCTTACTTCACATTTACCTTCCAATTTGGTCTGATAAACTCCTCTATACTTTCCTTGGCATTATTGTCTGTTAGATTTTATTACCATGGTGTCAAAACACAGAACAACGAGCGCTTAAGCATCCACTTTTTTCCTTTATTCATTACCGTGGGTCTCGTATTGCAGACTTGGTGCGTTATGTTGTATACAAAGGACTATTGGTCGGCTGCCAGTTCGTAATAAGGTTCACGTGCTACGTGATGCCTCACAGGCTTATGAAAGAGTGTGCCACACTCGCCGCCATGGCTACAGATGGGGCTGACCGACCTTCCCACGTTTAAATTCACATATATACCCAATGAAGTGGCTGAGAGGATATCCGCCATTGAAGCTCAGTGGTAGAGCATTGAATGCGTTATTCGAAGGTCGCAGGTTCTGTTCCTGCCCATGGCAAGTTATCTTTTCATCCACTTTTCTTTCTTCAGTGGGCTTGGCAGCAGCATTCCTGGCAATGATGCTCAACCCTTTTCGCTTCGTGCTGCAGGCTGTCACCGTTCTGCTGCGAGCCTCTTCGTGGCCGCACTACTACGCTTCGAAGACGACACATGCGCACAGACTCGTGGCCTTCGGCTGCGTGTCATCTTCGGAGGGTGATAACTTTGCCCTGGATGGATCGTGTCTGCTGCACTCCAATGACTCAACATGGTTGCTATCTTCGGTGACGTCACCTCACGTGGGAGAATCGCCGGCTATAAGGGCGCCAGCGGAACGGGTCTTCGCCAGTGGCTTGGCAGCAGCATTCCTGGCATGATGCTCAACCCTTTTCGCTTCGTGCGGCAGGTTTGTAATTATTCATGCGTTCAGTGTTTTCGTAGTGATGACCCATTTCTGGTGCTGCTGCCCTGCCCACTACGTTTAAGGAGTTTAATTTCTGCAGTTTGTTCTGTACCGCTAGATCTGTTGAGATGCGGGGATGTAGAGGCAAACCCACGTCCTACAGAGCAGATGTTGTCAGAACTGTTAAATGGTCAGGCACAGATTACTGCCTCACTTGACGCCATTAAGTTCTCTCAACATGGAATCGAGAAAAAAATTTCTGATTTAACCCAGCACATAGAAGGGGTTGAAGCACAGTTATCTGCTTTAGCTACCTGACAAGTAAAGTACAGGGTATCGAGATTGCTATATCAAAACAAGATGAACAGATTTGTATGCTTGTATTGAAAGTTGTTCCGCAGGGGTGCCTGCGCAAGTAGGCATTTAGTGTGTAGCGACACCACGAACCCGAGCTAACGGGGGAGTTTTCGACTCCCTCCCACGCCTAGCCGTGCGTGGCTTTGCCGTGTCCGAGGAAAAGGGGATCCTGGGGGTTGAACCGACGCTGGGTGATTGGACCGTTAAGGCCCCCCGGCAGAGGCAACACACCCCTTTGGCCCCGGCTTCACGTAGACGGCACAACCTGAGCTGACCCACCCAGGGGAATCGGCAGTCGCCTTTTCCTATCTCTCTCTCTCCCTACATCTTCGTCTTTATCTCTTGCTATTTATCTGTCCTGTCCTTCTACGCTCTTCCGTTTACTTCCAAACTTCCTGGCGGCTAGGGTTAACCCTGTGCAAATAGCCTACCTTGGTCTAGGCGCATTGGGTTATAGTGGCGTTGTACGGCTGGCGTCTGCAAGGTTCAGCATTTGTAAACTTGTAGCGTCCCCTCGTTGGGCTCCGTGGTGGGTGGCCGCCAACGCTGCTGAACAAAAATAAGGAAGACATGCATGAAGCATTCCCACTACTGTCTGATCGTACCGGCTTAAAGCCGGTACGCACCGATGATCTCACCAGAGAAGTATTGGCCACCCTGGTGCAGTATCTGGCCACCCCCTCCCGTAGGCATTCGTCAATTACCTCACGGCCCTCAGTCCTTCACCAGCTGCGGAGCAACTGACCACGGCGGTGGTCAGATCTGCAAAGCAGCAGAGGGTGCTAGGAATCTCTGGATACGGACAGGCCACCATTGGAACTTGAACTTAGCAACGTTTAACGTTAGAACGTTATCTAGTGAGGGAAGTCTAAGCTGTATTATTCGAGGAGCTAGAAGGCATTAATGGGATATAATAGGGCTGAGTGAGGTTAGGAGGACAGATGAGGCCTATACTATGCTACAGAATGGGCACGTCATTGCTATCGGGGCTTGGCAGACAGAAGAGAACTGGGAGTAGGGTTCCTAATTCACAGAAACACAGCTGGAAACATAGATGATTACTATAGCATTAATGAAAGGGTGGTAGGCATTGTAATTAAACTGAATAAAGATACAAAATGAAAGGTAGTACAGGCTTACGCGCCTAC
Organism: Rhipicephalus annulatus; assembly: GCA_013436015.1. NCBI lineage: Eukaryota > Metazoa > Arthropoda > Arachnida > Ixodida > Ixodidae > Rhipicephalus > Rhipicephalus annulatus. The sequence goes on along the minus strand of WOVY01009425.1, from coordinate 2,576 downwards.
ATTCAGCCATGATGACGCTTCAGTTGAAAGCTTCTATGAAGACGTGGAATCGGCAATGAGTAAGGTGAAAACACAGTTTACTATAGTAATGGGCGACTTTAATGCAAAGGTAGGGAAGAAGCAGGCTGGAGACAAGGCAGTAGGAGATTATGGCATCGGCACTAGAAACGCCAGAGGAGAGCTACTAGTAGAATTCGCAGAACGCAATAATTTGCGGATTTTGAATACCTTCTACTGAAACGAGAAAACGCAAGTGGACATGGAGGAGCCCTAATGGCGAAAATAAGAACGAAATAGACTTTATAATGACTGCACACCCAGGATCCTGCAGGATGTGGAAGTGGTTGGCAAGGTACGATGCAGTGACCATAGAATGGTACGGGTCTCGAATTCGCCTAGACTTGTAGAAGGAACGACAGAAACTGATACGCAAGAAGCCAATCAATGAGCTAGCACTGAGAGGGAAAGTACAGGAATTCAGAGTGTCACTGCAGAACAGGTACTCTGCTCTTAGCGAGGAAACCAACCTTAGCGTAGATACAATGAATGATAATCTGACGAGTATCATCACGGAGTGTGCAGTGGAAGTTGGAGGCAGGGTAGCTAGACAGGACACCGGCAAGCTTTCCCAGGAAACGAAGAACCTAATTAAGAAGCGTCAAATCATGAAAGTGTCAAGTACAACAGACAAAATAGAACTGGCAGAGCTTTCGAAGTTGATTAATAGACGTAAAGTATGCGATGTAGAAGGTATAACATGGAGAGAATTGAGCACGCTCTGAAAACGGAGGAAGCGTCAAAGCAGTGAAGAGGAACTTGGGATAGGCAAAAGGCGGATGTATGCATTAAGGGACAAAGAAGGCAAATAACTACCAATATGGATAGGATAGTTAAAATAGCGGAGGAGTTTACAGAGATCTGTACAGTAGCCGAGACAACCACGACCTTAATACTATAAGAACTAGCAGTAACCCAGACGACACCCCACCGGTAATGATAGAAGAAGTCAGAAAAGCTTTGGAGAGCATGCACAGAGGCCAAAGCTGCTGGTGAGGATCGGGTAACATCAGATCTGCTGAAAGATGGAGGACAGATTGTGTTAGAAAAACTAGCCACTCTATTTACGAGGGGTCTCCTGACGGGGAAAGTACCAGAGTCTTAGAAGAACGCTAACATCATCTTAATACATAAGAAAGGAGATGACAAGGACTTGAAGAATTACAGGCCGATCAGCTTGCTCTCTAGTAGTATACAAGCTATTTAGCAAAGGTATTGCTAGCAGAGTAAAGAAAACATTAGAATTCAATCAACCAAAGGAACAAGCAGGATTTAGAACAGGCTACTCAACAATTGACCACATTCATACTATCAATCAGGTAATAGAGAAATGCTCAGAGTATAACCAACCACTATACATAGCCTTCATAGATTACGAGAAGGCGTTTGATTCAGTAGAAATATCAGCCGTCATGCAGACACTGCGGAATCAGGGCGTAGATGAAATATATATAAACATTCTGGAAGAAATCTACAGGGGATCAACTGCTACCATAGCTGCTTCATAAAGAAAGCAACAGAATACCAATAAAGAAGGGTGTAAGGCAGGGGGACACAATCTCCCCAATGCTATTCACTGCGTGCTTACAGGACGTTTTCAGAAGCCTAGAATGGAACAGTTAGAGATAAGAGTTAATGGAGAGTACCTCAGTAACCTGCGCTTCGCCGATGACATTGCATTGCTGAGTAACTCAGGGGACGAATTGCAACTCATGATTACGGAGTTAGACAAGGAGAGCAGAAAGGTGGGTCTTAAAATTAATCTGCAGAAAACGAAAGTAATGTACAACAACCTCGGAAAGGAGCAGCGCTTTGCGATAGGTAATAGTGCACTTGAAGTTGTAAAAGACTATGTCTACTTAGGGCAGGTAATAACCGCAGAGCCTAACCACGAGATTGAAGTAACTAGAAGAATAAGAATGGGGTGGAGCACATTCGGCAGGCACTCTCAAATTATGACAAGTAGATTGCCACTGTCCCTCAAGAGGAAGGTATATAACAGCTGTATCTTGCCGTACTTAGCTATGGAGCAGAAACCTGGAGACTCACAAAGAGGGTTCAACTTAAATTGAGGACGACGCAGCGAGCAATGGAAAGAAAAATGGTAGGTGTAACCTTAAGAGACAAGAAGAGAGCAGAGATGGATTAGGGGACAAACGGGAGTTAAGGATATCATAGCTGCAATAAAGAAGAGGAAATGGACATGGGCCGGGCATGTAGCACGTAGACAGGATAACCGCTGGTCATTAAGGGTCACCAACTGGATTCCCAGAGAAGGGAAGCGGGGTAGCGGGAGACAGAAGGTTAGGTGGGCAGAATGAGATTAAGAAGTTTGCGGGTATAAATTGGCAACAGCAAGCACAGGGACCGGGTTAACTGGCGGAACATGGGAGAGGCCTTTGTCCTGCAGTGGACGTAGACAGGCTGATGATGATGATGATGATAGTATGATGATGATTATTGAAAGTTGACGATCTCGAAAACAGATCCCGCAGAAATAACTTAATTATATAAGAATA